>QANX01003328.1:117473-203398 GCA_003254975.1 Ochetophila trinervis
TATATATATATATATATATTAATCTAATATAAATCCTTAAAGCATTTTGAACTCACAAAAATCTAAATATATATATATATACTTGCAAATTAATATACCAGCCAAACAAGGCAAGCATATATGGAAAGAAACATACAAAATTAGTAAAAATAATCTTGGTAGACCATATTGAAGGGCATTCCCTTGTTTAGAGGTAAAACGGGGTTGGTCCTCATTGCTTTGTGGGCATAAAAATAAGAGCAAATGATATGTGGGATATATGGACTATAGCGTGTTTTATACTTAGGTATCTGATTTTTTTTTCGTTGCAAACAGGTATCCGAACTAACAATTTTAAAGCACGTTAGTACTTTTCATCATTTCTGTCAATTTTTAACAGGACCGTATAGGAAGAGAAAAAGAAGCGGTTTGCCCCTGGGTTTCGTCCCCACAAGTGATGCACGTGATTTTAACGGAAAAATATGGATGAAAATGATGAAAAGTACTAACGTGCTTCAAAATTGTTAGTTTAAGTACATGTTTGCAACGAAAAAAAATTTAAATACCTAAGTATAAAACATGCTATAGTTCAGATACCCCACATGTAATTTGCTCTAAAAATAATATAATATATAAACTCAATGAGGCCGGCCCTCCATTGCATGTGCATAATCTTCATTAGGAAAGGGACAATCTTAAAGGGCTCAAATTCTTTTTTTCCTTTAAATTTGTGGGCGAGGGAAAAACAGATTTTAAGGAGGGTTATTTTGGGAAAAGTGGGAAATTAGTACGACAAGGAGGAAAGCATTTGATTCAGTTTTTGTCTAAAATTGGGCATAGAAGTAATGTAACTTTTTATTTTTGCTGGAAAATATAATTAATGTAAGCTACTGGAGACACATGGTAACCTTAGATTCTCTGAAAGGGATTGAGATATTACAAAGATTGATTTATACCTATGCCTTATAGTATATTATATTATGGAGAAAGATCAGATCATGATACTTAATTTTGTAGGGTCTATATAGTTCCTATCAATTTCCCACTTTTCCTACAGCAAAATTAATTGCTTGACAAGTAAATAATGATGAGTGTCCAATGAAAAAGCTTGACATAAGAAATGTCTTGGATTAAAACTCCCTAGAAGCCTATAAACATGCATATTAATTTGCATTGCCAAATATAACTGCATGCTATTTTCACTTTTAATATAATAATCATACAAGGATATATAAGTAATTATCACTATCTGTCATCAATTGTAATATCCTATAAATACATTATTTTAGCTTTTAAACAGATTTTAACAAATATTGTATACCTAGTGACAAATTAACATGCATGTGTTAATTATATATACAATCTTCTATCATGTAATTATATTTTAAAAGCTTTTTTTTCTTTTTTTCTTTTTTTGAAGAATACTGGTACTCTTAAAAAATAAATAAGTATGTCACATATGATGTAAACATTACATGCTTGTATCTTGAAAGCACCGTATTTTAGATTACTGAAATATTGCTCATGTTCCACCAATATTGGTGCATACGCTTAGTACATCCTCATATAATCACGACTGTGTATATATGTTAGATTCTTGTGTAAGAAGCTAGCTTCTGGATTGATTTTTAAAAGATAGAATCTTAGCTTAATTTTAACCAATTCAAAACCATGAAATTACGAAGACTTCATTGACTTTTTAATTCTGAAAGCTCTCACATGGTCATGATGTAAATATTGGAGGAAGAAGACAAAAAAAAAAAAAAAAAAAAAAAAAGTTAATAAAATAGACATCATGCATGCAAATGCAAGAGATGAAGGGTGACATGAAAAACATCAGAATTTGCATACAAAAGTTTAATATGTTTAATAGAAATTTGAAATAAAATAAAAGTAAACAAAAAATAAAAATAAAAAATGGAAGAAGGAATGATGGCCGAGTTTGGTGTAATCCAGGCATGGAAAGATGAAATTGCATTAACTTCCTCATTTAATGTCTTCACCTACGCTAACTCCCTCCATTCAGAACTTGCTGTTTTCTGGCATTAAATGCTCTCTCTCTCTCTTCTCTCTCTCTCTTCATTCTTGCCTACAACAGCAATACCCTGCAACCACCTGCAACAATCCAATCCTTCATTTGTTTCTTTACAAGGAATTCATCTTATACCTTCCCACCTCTCAATCTCAACCAGAAAATATGCCTACTCAAAAAGATGTACCAGCTTTAATTTTTGCCATATCAATATTTTTTTTTATTGGTTTTGTAAATGAACTTAAAAAGAGTGATTATTAATCCCCCATGTTCTCCAAAAACAATTTAGATTTTTTGTTTCTTTGATCCCAAAGTTGCAGATTTTCTGAATTCTTTTTGCGGGTAAGTATATTTTCCTATCAAAAGAATGAAAGGAAACGCGTAGTTTTGATTTCTCTTTCATGGGTTTGATTTTTTTCCTCTGAAGTCGAAGATAGTACGTACTTCGTTTTCTGTTTGAGCACGTTGAGTTTGGAAATGGGTTTGATTTCTCCTTTCTAAGAAGGAATTTTTTTTTTATCTCGATCTTGTTAAGCTGGGCTTGTTAGTAGCTCTTGGCATGTCGGATTCTCTCACATTTTCTCTTCCTTTGCTGTTCGTTTCATGGAAATATATAATTTACATTCTCTGCGTTTGTTCATTCAGCTACAGATTAAACAGGAGTGTTATGGGATTCAGTTCTTCACATAGTCCTTCAACAGTGCCATTTCACGAACAGTCATTTTCTGTTGTTTAGAGATATATATATATATATATCTGAAATTGGTTGGAGTTGTACAATGGGGGCTTTGTTACTGGGTTTCTTCCTCATATGGATCTTAAATATAAACTCATTGAGAACTAGAAAGATTGTGGAACTTCTAGTTTTATCAGATTCATTATGTCTAGTTTCAGGACTAGGTTCTATGTCTCCCATTGCAATTTCTTATGGTGAGAACGGTCCAGCTTTCTGTGGTTCAAAACCAGATGGGTCTCATTTAGTGACCTGCTATGGATCAAATTTAGCCATAACATCTGCAACACCAATTCATTTCCCATTTCTTGGTCTAACTGCTGGTGATGGTTTTGTTTGTGGACTTCTAATGGATTCCAACCAGCCCTATTGTTGGGGAAGTAGTGGCTATATCCAAATGGGTGTTCCTCAACCCATGGTTAAGGGAGCCAAATACTTAGATATCAGTGCTGGTGATCACCATTTGTGTGGATTACGAAAACCCTTAACAGGAAGGCTCAGAAACACTTCTTTTGTTGATTGTTGGGGCTATAACATGACCAAGAACCATGTATTTGATGGCCAGATTCAGGCAGTCTCAGCGGGTGCAGAATTTAACTGTGGATTGTTTTCCCAGAATAGGACTGTTTTCTGCTGGGGTGATGGAACTAGCAGCAGGGTCATCAGTTTGGTTCCAAAAGATAAGAGATTTCAGAAGATTTCAGCTGGTGGGTTTCATGTTTGTGGGATTCTAGAGGGAGTGGATTCAAGACCCTTTTGTTGGGGAAGTTTGAATCTTGAAGAGGAATTGTCAGTTGCAAATTTAAGGCAAGGGAATGTAGATTTGGCCCCAAATGAACCGCTTCTTTCAGTTGTGGGAGGGTACTTTCATGCTTGTGGAATTAAGAGTTATGACCATGGAGTTATTTGTTGGGGCGCTCCTTTTAAACAAAGCACATCAGTTCCAAATGGAATTAAGGTATATGAGCTTGCTGCTGGGAATTACTTCACTTGTGGGATTCTTGCTGAGAGATCTCTATCACCTGTTTGTTGGGGTATTGGATTTCCTACTTCTCTCCCTCTAGCTGTCCAACCTGCATTATGCAAATCCACACCTTGTTCTCCAGGTTTTTATGAAATTTTCCATGACAATGCCTCTTGTAAACCTCCTAACTCTCATGTTTGTATGCCTTGTAGCAACGGTTGTCCTGCTGAAATGTATCAAAAAACTGAATGTACATTGAAATCTGATAGACTGTGTGAATATAACTGTTCGAATTGCTACTCGTCGGATTGCTTCTTAAATTGTTCTTCTTCGTATTCCAATGTTGTTATAGGGAGGAAGGAAGGAAGGTTTTGGTCGCTGCAATTGCCGGTCATCATTGCAGAGATTTCCTTTGCTGTGTTCTTGGTGATTGTCGTGTCTTTAACTGCAGTAATGTATGTTCGCTACAAGTTAAGAGATTGTCAATGCTCCATAAAGATCTCAAAGTCCAAGAAAACTAATGGGAATAGCTCTCATTTCCAAAAAGATAACGTGAAGATTCGGCCTGACTTGGATGAATTGAAGATAAGGAGGGCTCAGACGTTCAATTATGAGGAACTAGAAAGGGCCACCAATGGTTTTAAAGAAGAATCCCTTGTAGGAAAGGGAAGCTTCTCAGATGTTTTCCGAGGGACCTTGAAAGATGGAACGGTTGTTGCCGTTAAAAGGGCTAGAATGTCCCGGGACATGCAGAATTCGAAAGAGTTCCACACAGAGCTAGACTTGCTCTCAAGATTAAACCATGCCCATTTGCTAAATCTACTTGGATATTGCGAAGAAGGAGGAGAAAGGCTTCTTGTTTACGAGTTCATGGCTCATGGTTCTTTGCATCAACACCTCCATGGCAAGAACAAGGCCTTAAAAGATCAATTGGATTGGGTTAGAAGGGTAACAATTGCAGTCCAAGCAGCCAGGGGAATCGAGTACTTACATGGCTACGCTTGCCCACCCGTGATTCATCGAGACATTAAGTCTTCAAACATCCTCATCGATGAAGAACACAATGCCCGGGTGGCTGATTTCGGGTTGTCACTTCTCGGGCCTGCAGACAGTGGCTCCCCTTTGGCAGAACCACCAGCAGGAACACCTGGTTATCTTGACCCTGAGTACTACAGGCTTCATTACCTCACAACGAAGTCCGATGTTTATAGCTTTGGGGTTCTATTACTAGAGATTCTTAGTGGCAGGAAAGCTGTTGATATGCAATATGAAGAAGGAAACATAGTAGAATGGGCAAACATAGTTGAATGGGCAGTGCCTCTGATAAAAGCAGGAGACATAACAGCAATTCTAGATCCAGTTCTGAAACCCCCAGAGGATGTGGAGGCCTTGAAAAGGATTGCATATGTGGCATGCAAATGTGTGAAGATGAGAGGGAAAGAGAGACCATCAATGGACAAAGTGACAACAGCATTGGAAAGAGCACTTGCATTGTTAATGGGAAGTCCTTGCAATGAGCAGCCTATTTTGCCAACTGAGGTGGTATTGGGAAGTAGCAGGATGCATAAGAAATCTTCTCAAAGATCATCAAACAGATCAGCATCAGAAACTGAGGTTGGAGAAGCTGAGGACCAGAGGTTTGAATTCAGAGCTCCTTCATGGATAACGTTCCCGAGTGTTGCTTCTTCACAGAGGAGGAAATCATCAGTCTCAGAGGCAGATGTTGATGGGAAGAACTTGGAGGGAAAGAATTTGGGGAATGTGGGAAGTGGGAATGAAGGGTTGAGGAGTTTGGAGGAAGAGATTGGACCAGCTTCTCCACAAGAGAAGTTGTTCTTGCAGCACAATTTCTAAAATGTTGATCCATGCATGTTGGTAGTGGCTGGAGTTAGATTCTTGGAGGATGTAATCTTCAAATCTTTTTTTTTTTTTTTTTTTTTTTTTTTTTTTTTTTTTTTTTTTTTTTTGTGTAATTCAATTCTAACAGTTTGGTGGTTTTAAGTCTCTCCAAGACGCTAAATCACAGTTTCTTCGTAGATTGCATTCTCTTATGGAAATGGAATCCATTTTTACTCATTTTTACTTTCTGCTAATTGTTGAATCTTTGATGATATGTTTTTTTGAAGGCATTCACCAAATCTTTCAAAGAAAGAAAAATAATAATAATAATAAAAAATCGAAATCGCCGAAGATAAACACGTAAATTGCCCCCACGCAGGATCGAACTACGGACCTTCAGTTTACAAGACTGACGCTCTACCACTGAGCTATAGGGGCAATTGATTTTACAGGCGAATTAATTATTAATCTATTGTATAAATTTAATAAGATTGGTTTGAAATATTTTTTTTCCCTTTTTGACCTTCAAAGTAGCCTCAAAAGAAAAATGCATGAACTTAAAAAAAGAAAAAAACCGTTGGTTCATTTTTTTTTTTTTTTTTCAAATACAATTAGTTCTTGCTTGGAGTTGGAGCTATCATGTATTGAACTTTAAATACTTATAAATATGACTTGGTCCACTAATATATTTTTGAGAAGTATTAGTTGCGCAGTTAAAAAAAACTTTACAGAGGCATAATTTTTAAATTTCCATAACGCCCTTATTAAATGTTTAGAAATTTTTTTTTTAAAAAAATGTTCAAATTTAAAAAAAAAAAATGTTCGAAAATTTTAAACTTTTGAAAAATCAAGCTTTAAATATACTTTAATGGTTTTTACTTCTACCATAATAGTCAAGCAACATGCCGCTTTTTCACCAAAAAAAAAAAATATGCCGCAAAAACTTCTCGGGGTGATTATGAGGATAATATTACTATTAACAAAATTCATATTGAATTTATGAGAGAAAATACTGCCACGAAAACCAATTAAACAGTGCATGCTAACTAGCAAAAGGAACAAAACCGCTATTTCAAAATTTAATAACAATAGCAATATATAACTGTAAGATATTGACATATAATCATGCTGTATATGTTCTGAAACTTTACAAAAACTCGGGAAAAATTAATCAGGAACAAACTTTTTTCTCAAATTAACATTTTGATGGATATGTTTCCTCTATATATTTACAAATTTACACCAAAACTAGTGCAGTTATATTACAGAAATTAAAGCCGCAAAACTTCCAGTCGTCTTCTTCCTTTGAGAGTGGGATGATCGTTACTCGTATTAACACTTCGCTCTTAGAACCGAGAGGATTGCTTGAAAGCTGGACACAATCTTAGAACAAAGTTCTGTAATACTGGGCAATGAATAACCCTATGAATGCTCCCCAACGAGGGAACATAAAGTAACATTTATTATACTGCAAGTGGATCAAAATT
This sequence comes from Ochetophila trinervis, assembly GCA_003254975.1. NCBI lineage: Eukaryota > Viridiplantae > Streptophyta > Magnoliopsida > Rosales > Rhamnaceae > Ochetophila > Ochetophila trinervis. Next base: position 124,508 of record QANX01003328.1, read on the forward strand.
GTACCGAGTGAAAAGTGATCGTAAAACAAAATTGCCCAGGATAGCATCAGGATTTACACAGCAGAAAACGCATTACTCTGGGAAGGCGGGTTTTTTATCCAGATGGAAGGATTTCTAAACTGTGTTGCTATTGCCTCCAGCAGAAACTTAACAACATCATCTGTTTGAACTTCTTTCTCCTTCTTCAACTCGAGATGACGGACCTGACAATAGAATCAATCAGTTATGGGTGTTTCAGAGAACCAAAGTTAGGATGTGTACATGTTTTGTGAGATGTGTGTGCATGCTTGTGACATTTAGAATCTGGTTCAATTGAAGAATCCGACACCAGATTTGAAGGTCTAGAGAACAGAGTAGTTCTAAAAGGTTCTCTAAAAAACCTTCAGATTTGTTTTCAACACCTTATTTCTGATTTAAACGATTTCATTCATGTTTGCTTTTACGAACACCAGAATGCCACAAACCCTTCAAAATTGGATGGTACTTAGTGATTCCCTGACTGCGTAGCTTTATCTTTAACATTTTGGTTTTATCTCACATAATTCAGAAGGTTGGACAAAAAAGAAAAAGAAAAAAGCAAGTGTCCCAGGGGATTGAGGCAAGCCTCCTGGGAACTTTTTCATCCAGGTAGTTTCCACAGAACCAGAAAACAGAAAAAACATGAAAAAATTAAAAATAAATAAATCACAGAGAAGAAAAAGGAGAGTATCAGCTAGGAATACACTAGCTGCTGTACCATTTCAAAAGATAATCCTTCTAATTATTCCTCAATAGCAGTACGAGAGTCTATCTAGAGATTAGAGTGACCACTACACTAGAAAAGAAACTATAAATTAATAACATTTCTTAAAGAATGAGAAACAGTTAAGTAATGAATAATAGGAAAGGACATTTTTAGATTCAATTCCCTAAATTAAAGAACTACATAAGGAAACTAATTGTTCCTAATTAATCTGGAAATTCCCACATTGTAAATTAATAAATATAATATTAAAATTAAGATCTTAAAGTTGACTGGCATCGGGTATTCACATGATTCAAAATTTAACTTGCATATTAATTTCACAATTAACAAGCTATCTTCTTATGTTATTTAGAAAGGCATTTGTAGATCTGTTAGAATTACCTTAACAGTATCTTTATGAACCACATCAGTATCTGTTATGATGACAAGACACTTTATATCATGCTCGTTTGCATATTCGTACTGTTCTGTAAGGCTTGGATCAGGGTTGGGAACAAATTCCGCCTGGCAGACAAAACAGCCATTGAGCAGAAAGTCTATTGACATTGCCTTGCAGCTAAATTCTAGGAAAGAATAATAATAAAAAAGATATCCAACCTTAATATTGTTCTCCCATAGCTTGGCAACTAGAAACATCCGTTCTACTAATAGACCACCTCCTCCTCTAGAACATACAAGAATACTGGTGCTAGCTTCATTTCTACAACAGTGAGAACATTTAAGTATGGATCTTTAACAAATGGATAATAACCCAAGCCTCAACAATTAGGTTAAAAGTTTAGGAAAATGAAGGGAAAAATGATAAGTTATCTTATCTGCATACCTGATAGGTTTCAAATCCACAGGAGAATATTGAATTATAGTCTCTAATGCAAGGCTGGTCCCAACAGCACCTGGAGGATTTGATTTCTGAATATCAAAAAACAGAAATATTATTAATGCTTTTCCAAGAATAGCAAAGTCATAATTAAGATGGTAAAAATTAAAAAATACAATTACATGAAATGACAATAAATATAATTTAGTTCATTGTCCATTACATTAACGACCAAAAGTTTTAAATTGAGACTAAATCTTTTAGCTTAATGGAAATATAAAACATGTCACTTGTTGAGTGTTGAAATAATAAGGGTAATTTAGATATTTTGACTTTATGATGTTCTAGACGAGATGATCATGACAGTACAATACATGGCAAAAAGACACAACTACTCTAGTCCTGGAACAGTTGGGAGCTCACTCAGCATCTACAAGTAAAGGAACTTGCAAATTGTCTATTGAACTTTGCTTTGAGACTCTACCAGATGGTAGTTTTGAGCACTTAGAAGCACAACTTGTAGCAAAAGGATATACTCAGACAAATGGACTTCATTACTCTGAGACCACCTCCCTGCGGGCTAGATGTAACTCTATAAGGTTGTTAGTATCTCTTGCAGTCAATGATGGATAACTAATGTAGCAGTCAAATGTCAAAAACACATCTCTACAGAGATTTAGAGGAGTAGGTTTTTATAAAGCAAGTGAAACCACTAGCATTCACTAAATGTAATGCTGATTGCTCCATATTCATCAAACCAATTCAGGTAGGCACAACTAACTAACTTGTATCGTTGCAACATTAATCTTTTAAGAGTTTTTAGTTACATTGAAGATGTGAAATCTCAGGGAATCCCAGGGCTTCTTCCGTAACACAGTTGTTTTTGGTTTTCAGTTTTTAATTTGGGAAACTTACATACATAAGCATTTTATTGGATCTATAAACATTTTATGGAAAATCCTCTAAACTGGTACACTGGGAAGCAATGCCATGGATAAGATAAAAATAAGGTCTTGACATAATAAGCTATTCACATAATAATTGCAAGAAGATCAACAAAAAGATATGTTACTTTTGTGGGAGAAAATCTAACCTATACGAGTAAGAAAAAAAATGTAGTGGCGCAGCTCTAGTGCAAAGGCAGGGTATTGTTCATGGTTCATACAACATGTGAACCTATGTGGATAAAAAATCTAATGATTGAAATGGGCAATGATAACATATGATCATGCGCTATGATAAACAAGCTGCAATACTAATATAGCCAGTAATACAATTTTCCATGAATGAGCCAAACATATTGAGGTGAACTGCCACTATAATAGAGAGGTTGTAATGAAAGATGCTTCAACATCCATGTCATTCTTTCTACTTTTATTTCATAAAAATACATAGTACTTATAACTTACATATTCCCGAGCCCACATTTGATGAAGCAAATAGTCATAACGACCGCCAACGGCAAGCAATGCACCTTCAACAAGTGACCCAGAATTGTTTTCCTTTATTAAGTATACCTGAGCAACAAATTGAAATTTGATTATACGTTTTATAAGCAAAATTGGATATACTGTTTTCATCAATGAGTAAACAATGTAAGGCCATGTTTGGCATTGCTTCTGCTATTTCTTCAGCTTCTTCAGAAGAGCTTCCTGAAAAACCACTTTTTACTGACTTTGGTTAAAAAGGCTTCTGGAGGCCTAAAGCATTTCAAGAAAATTATTCAAACACTCTTAGAAGCACCTTTTGAGCTTTAAAAGCAGTTTCTGACTTCTCATAAGCTCTGCCAAAAGGCCTAAGACAGACTTGTAGGTTTATATTACTCAGTTATTCAGTTTTAAGAATGAAATACAATGCTGATATAGCAGATATTAAGTCCCCTCGGGACAGCCCTGATGGCAATGACCATTGACGATACACCCAAATTCTCCGTTCAAGAGCTGGTGTTAAAATCCCCCTTCCCCAATTTATCCAAAAAAGTAAAATAAAATTAGCAGATATTACAAAGTTCTTTTTTTAACAATTTACTCATGCATGCACAAATTCACATTTGCCCTGAGTAGTGCATCATGAGAAATAAGTACGAATATTTTTATTTCAATGACAACTTGGTGTTCTCTTTTTTTCTTTTTCTCCCTTCATTATAATACAATCCAAAATTCTTAAACTCTATATTTTCATCATTAAATAAACTTTTACAACTTTTAAGAAGAGAACCCAACTATGTATATGAAACCACCACAATTTAACACACACACTCAGGTGTAGGCAGTGGATCCACAATCTTTTAGACTGTGGACAAGAATGATATTCATATGATTTTGATTTACGTAAGGATAGTTACTCTTTGTTTTGTGAAAAGTTATTTAATTAATTTTTTTATTATAATACAATCTCTAATATTAATTTTAAATGCATGGAAACAGTTATTATTCAATTTTCAAAACTATCACACTTACACATTAACTTTATAGGAAAATACATACGAAAGTTCCTTAGTAAATATTGTTATTGCTGCCAATATTATTCCCTTTCCTAATCTTTCGAAGTTATTGCTCTTATTGCTCCTAGGAATGGAAAAGGTCATCTACTCAACAACCTATTCAAAACTTGTGTCTGCCTAAAGTCTAGCCCCTTCCTTTAGGGCCTTTTTCACTCAACTATATTCAATAGAAATTCCCAAAACCGCTGTCCAAGACACACTAAAAGATATAAACTGGAAACTAGAAATGAATGGAGAATTGAGGGCATAATAGTGCATGGGAAATAGTCAACTATCCTAAAAGTGACTTTCTTGAAGGAAAGAAATCTATGGGACATAAATGGTAAACTATGAAACATAATGTAAATGGGTCCTCACAAAGATTTAAAGCCAGACTGGTAGCTAGGATTATACTCAAACCTATGGACTAGAATAACAAAAACCTTGCAGCTGTGTCAAAAATGATTGGCCATTTAGCAATTCAATGTCAAGAATGCATTCTTACATGGTGACTTATTAGATGAAAGTATATAACTGAACAGCCTGTTGGCTTTAACGAGAATCTTGATGATAAGAAAATATATAGGCCCAAAAATGCTTCTACAGGTTGAAGAAGTTCCCATGCATGGGCCCATTCCTAAAAACTTAAAGGGTTATGTGTATAGATTTATTTGCTTCTTATTTAGAAAAAGGGAAAAAATAAATTTAAATAAATAAATAAATAAACAAATTCTCGAGAGAACTATAAACAGGTACGTATGGATATTTCCAACCTTGGTTCCTTCTCATGTAATCCGTATACACTTCGTTCAGGCAAACTCCAAGGAAATATAAAGGCTAGGATCTACAATCATTTTGAACAAATGAATTTTACGTTCACATCCATACTGGATCAGCTTTCCTAATCCTTCCCACAAGATAAATACTACAAAAACGTTTTTGGACTTTCCACAAAGAGTGGTACTAAAGCATCTCTATGGGTATATGAAAAATATATAACAAAATAAAACTTAAGAAAAATACCTGAAAGAACAAATCTCTGTGATAACCCTCGGTTGGTGGCATTAGTGCATCTATATAAACATATTTTTCAATCCTCCAAACCCTCAAGTAGCTAAATAGATCTGACAATTCATCAAGTGCCTTGCGTGCAGATTTATCTGCATTACATTGTATTGAATGATCCTCATACCATGTATAACATGCACTAAATAATTAATAAAGATAATTATACCCGCCGGCAATGCTCCCCTCAATCTAGGAAGTGCCTGATCTGCAGCACCACAGAATCTTAAAGCAACAGTTTGTAACCTATTTACAACAGCTTCTGGTAAATTAAGTTCCTGGAAAAAGCAAAAATAAGAAAGAAAAGATCAGAACAACTTACTGACATTATACCTTCAGAATGAATAACCTTCACATATTAATACACAAGTGCATCTAAAGTAACCTTGTTATGCTAACGTATTAGCTGCATAGAACAAATTTTCATGTAACTAGTATACAAGGAAAAATAAATAATAATAATAATAATAAATAAATAAATAAAATTGTGTAGATTACATGAATAATTGATCAAGATCAAAATTTAAGTTACAATTATGGACATGTTATTGTTTAAATATGTTATAGGATTTAATGATTTTGAGATTTTTTTCATATTTTGATTAGGTTTTTACTATATGGTTTCTGCATTTCACGAATGCTAAATTAAATAAGCTCTTAGAGAAGACTACGTGAGAAGCCACTTGCCCTCTTCTAGTTTTTTTTCCCTCTCCTTCTCCTTCCCTATCTTCTTCCCCCCTCCCTCTTTCTACTATATCTTCCCCTTCTTCCTTCTGCTCCTCTAGACCAAGAATATTTTAAGCTCCTAGAAATGAAGCACAGAAACTTGATGTGCCAATGCATGCATTTACAGTAGGAATATGACATGTAATCACCTTTGGACAACATATTCAAGAAGCTGCTGAAATTTTATATTTACTTTCAGTTGATACAAGGACATATAATTACTTCTTTTAAATAGATGGAAAAAAACAGAGAAAAAAAAAAAAAAGGATAGTCAAGATTCTTTGGCTCAAAGACAAAATGTTTCAATGAAATACAACCTATATGATTACAGATGGAAAAAAAAAATACAAAACTGAAGATATGTTTCCACAGCGTTATATCACCATTTTAAGTCTTAAAGTCCACTCAAAAGCAAGAAATTCTGAGGCCTTTGAGGCTTTCAAACCTATCCAGGGATTATCAAGAGCAACTATGGGATGTTTGTGGATGGCTCTAAAATGGCTAGATGATATTTTCGAAGCCCATGGAAATTTATCTCACAGGTGTATATTCACTTATCTTTGACAAGATTTGTTATTGATAGGGATATCCAAGATTATAACGAAAATTTGGTAATAACTCTGCCTAACAACTGCATGACAGTGCAGACAAAACAAGAATTGCATTACAACTTGAAATCTTTGATACTTAGCCAGATACAAGTACTTGGGCACCATTCTTGGTCAATATTTATTATCACCTACAAATTATTCTCACAGTTGCACAATTTTGAGATATGAAACACGCAAGCTGGAGGACATTTGGAAGTGCAAGAAAATTACATGAAAAATTCTAAGGTAGTTACAACTGCTATTTGCTTTAAATGCAAAGCAAACAAAAAAACCATCAGTATAATGAGTTCATGCGCATCATTTTTGGTGAAATAAGTTCATGCGCATCTAGATTGTCAATGTTAGCACAAAATGATATAATGATTTGCCAGTAGGATAGTATATGTAGAGTATTTTACTCACCTGCAAAAGCTGACGCCTTATTACAACCCATTTTGATTTCCGTTCAGAGGATTGAGGACGCAGAGAACCCATCATGGAAAGAAGCTACATAGAAAATCAACACATGTACTACGTCATACTTCACTTACTATTCACAGGAATTGTACTAAGTATGTAAATGATATACCTCTGCTACTTTCTGTCTATGTTGAGCCTTGACTCCTATCCAAGACCATATTGCATCCAGTAGGTCCCCATGATTTAGATGAATATCACAGGAATCTGAGTGGAAAAAATGAGTTACAATGTCCATTGTTACCTGTAAATAGACAAATATAAGAAATTAAACAAGAAATATTATTAAGTAATTTCTACACGTATTAACTATTAAATTTTATACTCCTAACAAGTTTACACCTCCATGCCTCAAGGTTTTCGTCTCATATCATACACACATTCAAATGATAACTATTCCATGTTCAGTTGCTCCAATTCAGCTAATCAAACAGAGGTGAGTAATTTTTTCACAAGGTCTCATAAAACACAATGACATGGCCCTAGCAAATTTGCAACTGGCTATATTTAGATCATTCAGATTTCAAGAGACAGACAGAGTACAATAAATAAACTAATGCATCAACCTTGATAACCTCTGCCTCTGTCAATGTCGAGTTGCCTCCAATAATGTCAAAATCACCCTGTTTGACAACAATGCTGAATGATGAGAACCTCAACTTACAGAAAACATAAGCATACAGTTGACGAGCGCCAATTATTTCATGTACAAGAGTTTCATATGATTCAAGTAAAATAGAAAGCGAAGGAAAAAAAGCTATAACAAGCACTATTACAACTCGCACCTGAAGGTAGTGATTTGGTGGTGAATGCCCAATTGCTCTTCTATAAACACATGATATTTCGTATCGTTTGAATGAGAATTTCTAATACATACAAAACAAAACAAAAAAGTGGTAAAAAAACAAAAGAAGCATTTATGTCAAGTCAAACACCTGAGAATCTATAAGACATGATATTTTGTACCACTTGAATGAAGCAATCTACAATATGAGAAGTAAATATGTGGCCAAGTTATAAGTTATCTTTGGCAATCAAACAAAAGAAACATTAATTTTAACAAAAATATAAATAGCAATTATTTGATCTAGCAAAGCAGTCTATGCAACTGAGTACCAAATATAGCATCACGTTATAGCTTCTAATAAAATTTTAATTTTATAAGTCATAAGGAAAAGGTTGTTTATTATAATTTTTGTAGTTTCCACATTTCACAATTTGGATTTATAACGTGTGCTTATTGTCTTTTATGATTCCAAAGGTTTTGTCATGATGAGTTTAGGTTCAAATAAGTTTTTAATTTGATTAATTAAGTTTGGTGTCCTAGGTATTTTTATGTGCATAGGCAGATCTTTTTTACTCAAAATAGTTATTCTGTAACAAAATATTATTACACAATATAAACAGGATTCACACAGACCGACCTGAATAAAACAAAATGTCATAGATTTATTACTTTATTTAACTAAGTCTTTAGAATTCCAACGAGTCTTAAGAGCCTTTTATTCAGCTTTCACTCAGTCCCATTACATTTTAGTTAGTTCCATGTAATCCAGTAAGAAATTAGTTTCTCTAATGTTCTGCATATATGTTCTATCAAAATCGCATAGTTAAGATTTAATAGCTGAATATTGTGTATTATGAGTATCAGGAAAGTGGTATTGTGTCTGACTTTTCTCTTTTCCTCCCGAACACACTATTCACATGATACCGTCCATTCTACCTCCACAGGAATCCATGTCAACTAATCGAGCTTCTTTCTTTTTTCTTTTTTTTCTTTTTGTTCTTTTTCTCTTGTTTCCACTTGTAACATTAGATATATGGGAAATAGAATAAGCTACATATCAAATTAAGAGAGCAAATCAAATTACCAAAATGTCATAAAAATAAATTTTGTTTAAGGTTGACGAATGGAGGAAAGCATAAAACCGCACAAATTGTCATATATTTTACCTGAGTAGAGACCACCCAATTAACAAAAGGCGAGCGCAGCTCATGGCATAGTTCAAGCATATCTCCTCCATGGTTCAAAAGTTTGACAGTGTTCCTTCAGGGGGGTAAAAAAAAAAATTGTTGAGCCATAGGCCCATAGCTAGCTGTATCACAAAAGAATTAAAGTAAAATTAACTACAAGGAATTTGATTAGGTCATGAACCTATTAAACTGTGGGCAGTCATCCAATAAACGCATGGGTATTACTTCCAAATGCTTTGCACAATGCTTCCTAAAAATTTCCCTTGTGATCTCAACAACATAATCACGGATCTCAGTATCTAAATCAGCATACTGGACTGCAGATGTATCACCAGCAGCTAAGTTCAACCTACCAGCATGATGATGCTGCTCCTTTACGCTTAATATATCTTCGTCAAAAATAGCATTCACAACTTTAGTGTATATACTAGAGTCCTCAGAAGTCTGCATTGTACGTAGAATATCTGATAATATCAGGGAAAAAAAATAAATCAAGCTCATCGATGACACTCACACTAATGAAACATAGTATATCATTTTATATATGCTTTGGAAAAAAAATGTTCCTAAGTTATTGTCAATCCCAAAAGCTTAAACTATTAAGAAGTGAATCCAACTATGTATATTATCCAGCCAACACAACGCACTTTAACACCCTTCACATGTAGGCACACAAAATAACCAGACACATAGCAGCCTTAACATGTGCTAGTGTAACTCACAAAATATCAGAATCAAGGTCAAGATAATTCAAACACAAAAACAAATAGACAAGCCATGATGATAACTTAACATATGTCTATTCACATGCTATCCTCTCCAAAACCTCACATGTTGGGGAAGTATGATGCATGCTCTTTTGAGCTAAGAAAACTGTCATGGTGCTCAAACATCTCCACACAATCAAGGACCAATAAACATGGCCATTACTTCTTCATAGCCCTGTAGCTTCAGGTGTATTTCAATATTAAGGATGCTACCAATCACCTCAGTACATATAAATGTGAAAAGGATCATGAAAAAGACATTTCAGTTACATTTCATCACTTTGTTAGGTGAAAATTAAGAACCAGACCAATGCCTCAGATTATAATCTAATAAGCACCATTCTGGGACAAAGAAGGTTCTCTTAGTACAGACGAACATAATAACATCTAAATCTAGAAGACATAAAAATATATGACTCCAAATTAAAATAGGAAGTACCAGTGACCTGAATATTCTCTTCCTAAAACTTGTCTTTGATGACACTTTGGATTAAATGGAATTACATATATGATTGACATAGTTCATTTTTAAGTAAGACATGCTATAAAAAAAATCATATGATAACCAGGAGAAAACTACATATGGGTTGATATTAAGTTGATTTTGGCTTCACCATCAAAATTGTATTGATTGATATTGTTGAATTCCAGCACTTAAAGATAATCCCACCGTTTCTATTACAAGTCATGAATTCCTTACTAAAAATGTTATGGTAACTTCACCCTTCAATTATAATCATTATGCTATTTATAGCTCAGGAAGGATACCTGTTCCACCTTAAGTGCAACCATGCTTGACCTCTCAGACCCTGAACTAATTCAAATTTAACCTCAAAATACTTTGGGAACCAAAAAGACATACTACTGTCGCAACTTGCATTATCTACAATGTAATCCAATTATGCAATGCTGAAGCAAATCCACAGAAAAAAAGCAAGAGAAGGGATAATATATTGATCCAGAATTTATAAATCTAAAAATGAAACCAGCTATTACAATTAGTATATTTTCTCTTTCATTTTGATAAGGCAATTATTCTTTTATCTAAAGTGAATTACTTACTGTCTAACAATTCAGATTCCATTCGTGGAGGAAATGCATGCTGTAGGAGTTCTGTGGCAGAAGGACGATCAGAAGGACTTGCAGACATTAAGCGCCGCAACAAAGATGCCTGTTCTGGAAATTCAGCTACCCAAGAAGATGGAAATTCTCCTTTCTGTTTCAAATCAGCTAAGACAATGTGTCTTTCCATTGCAGTCCCAAACGGGTGCCAGAGCTCAAAAAACACAATTCCTAAGCTGTACATATCAGCCTGCCATCCAAAATGACAATAATGTTTATCCAATACTCTGAACAAAATATTTTATGGCTTTCTATTTGGAAAAGCAGTAGATTTCATACAGCCTGGAGCAAAAGAAAATAAGAACAAAAATAAAGTGAAAACAAGTGTGCACCTTTTCATCAATTTTAGGCCATCCTTGCTCAATTTCAGGTGCAGTGTAAAAGTAAGTACCAACTTGACCAGTTTTATCAACAGAAAGTCCAGTTGTATCTGCAGGAAAACTTGGATCCGGATCCAACTGCTCCAACTTTAAGAACTTGGCTGAAACAAACAAATATAACATGAATCAAGTATGTAATTTTCATTTGTGTTTCTTGTCAGAAAAAGAAAAGATAAAAAAAAAGCATCTACAAAATGGCTGCAAGAATAAAATTTGCCAAATAACTGCATGATGCAAAATAAATAATATTGTGAGAATCATTAAAAAATTTCGTGTATAAAAGTAAAAACTTTATCAGTAAAGAAGCATATGATACATGGTCTAAGCAAGCGGAGTCCTCGAGAGATCAAAATCAAAAGTAAAGACAAAGAAAAAGAAAAGAAACTAACATTGCATCAGTTTACATGTATCATTCCAATGCCTAAGAAGAAGCCAAGAACTTTTAGATCCAAAATGTAACTAACATCATGAAACTTGTCCTCAAACAAAAGAAACTATCATTGCATCAATTACATGTATCCTTCCAGTGCCTAAAAAGAAGCCAAGAACTTAATTAGACCCAAAATGTAACTAACATCATGAAACTTGTCCTCAAACAAACTTCTACTTCATTCCAACTAAATGACCCAAAATGTGGCCAAAACCACAATTTTCGTTCTTTTTATCACCAAAACTCATAAAATATCAACTATTAAGGAATAGCATAGGATATACCCAACATGATCCAGCATCTGTCAGTAGTCTAAACTAAATAGCAACCATACCACAATGTAAAAGTGATCAAAAGATTCACAGGCTTTGCGACACATAATGATGCACCACAAGAGGAACAAACATATGTAATCTTCTTCTTTGTAACAAATCACATGTATTAAGTTTTCCAATTAATAATCAAGCAAAAACCTACTTTTTACTTGGCAAAAGAATTTTCTTGGAAATTGGTTAATGTTTTGTTTTATTTTGCCACTTGGTGTAATGTATTTACTTAGCAAAAGAAAAGAAAAGAAAAAAGTTTTTGAAGTAGAAAAAGGTGAAGTGGTATAGAAATGTGCTATGATGACTCCTTTTCAGACCATATGGATGGAAAGGAATAGAGGATTTTTTTTATTTTTTTTTTAAAATAAATTCTTATATAGATTGCTAGAGGATCACATAAAGTTTTTGGCTTCACCGCTGGGGCCATGGAAAGTCATATGTTATGCATACAGTCTCCATTCAAAGATTAGCTTGGTTATCAAAGAAAACTATGGACATGTTCTGCAACTGAGCAGCAATGTATACGACTACCAATCAAGAATCCACAAGAGATAAGGATGGTGAGGTTTATGCTAATGAGGAAGTAGATTGCAATAGCCTGTGTTAAAAAAACAGCAACCATGCATAAATAATAGGGTCAAATCATGGAATATCAGTAATGATCTTTGAAGGACTTATCATCTTGTATTTATGTAGTGAATGGTTTCTTTTATACATAAGAAGTTTTGTTTGTCATCAAAGTAAAGAAAAAAAGAAAAAAAATCATATAATATGGATCTTACCAAGACCAAAATCCCCAATCTTAATATCATTGCGAGCATCAAAGAATATGTTATTCGGGGTTAAGTCACGATGTATGATTCCTTGTCCATGTATGTGTGCCAAGCCTTCAACAATTTGACGAAAAAAATGCCATGCTAATTCTTTGTCAAAATGATATGAATCAAAAACCTGGCGTAGAGTCCTTTAAAGCAAATAAAAGAAACAGAATTACTAAAACCATAAAATGCTAAACAAATTCATGGAAAACAGTTGGAAGTAAAATAATTCAAGGACATTAACCCTTGACGAAATCAAAACCTCTTATGTCTTTGAACAAAAAGGAGAGGGTTTAACCAATTTTCATTAAATTAGAGACTTTATACCTCTCACAGCATGCAAAGACTTAAAAAGAACTAAAGAAAGCTTAGGATTATTTGTTGTCCTTTTCTCTTGTCTGTTCAGAGTCACTTGAAAATTTGAAGAATATACCTTTTTATGAGTTTAGACCTTAAAAAGTTTGTCAAGATTTTATCTGGACTATTTATACATGCAATTGTTGAAAATAATGCCTGAATTTCACTCTTGATAGTCCACATACATGACCTTTTATTTATAAGACTTGACATCACTATATGTGGTTGATGTAGTTCTTGAATAATTTCAACATTCTATTTCTATTAGATTCTAGAAAGATGATGCAGAAGTGATCAATCCTCTTAACATTTTGTTCCAAAGGTTATGTGTTGGTCATCTTCACAAAATATATAATTCTGTGCCATTATCTCCAATCTGAATTAAGTCATCTTTTAATGCTTCTCTCTCTAATATTATATAATTAGATTTTTAAGTTTTTGGTTTCTTGTTCTATATAGGATTTACCATCCTCTAGTTATTGTGTGATTATATTTTTAAGAGTGAAATGAAATGTGATGGGACTAAATTTTAAACAAATAGAGATACATATCTGCAAAAAGTGAAAAATAGAGGGGGTTATTTGAAATTGACCTTATTTTTAATGAATAAAAGATATGTTTCTTACTTAATTAGATTATTAGACAATCAAAGAATAACTAGAATGTTATGAGGAATAAAAAACCAACACAAATGAAAGTCCACTTTTAATTGCTGAATATAATATCAGCTTAAGGTGGAAGAACACTAATTATAAATGGAAGAGGGGAATAATCAAGCAGTGACCATTCATCGTTAAATATCATTTGAAAAGAATATGAAGTTTAATCTGAAAATAGGCTTTACCTTGGACAGTATTCCATTTGAATATAAAGATACGTTGAGTCAAGCTTATTATCCTGCCCAAGGGCATCAGCTGAGCTAGTCCCCATTAAGCTGAAAGTGGAGCTTGCAGCAGTCCTTGAACCCCAAGTTATATCACCATAAGAATCAGCAATTCCTGTTTCAAACCATGCCTGGAAATTCTTACATTATTACAACCATCATAAAGAAAACTGTTACAGCTGTAACAATATAGTTACCTTGTATAGAAGCATAACTATAGGAGCTAATTGTTAGGAGATTGATTAGCTGATTGTTAGGAGATTAATTAGGTTAATATACTTACCATAGTTAGCTACCTAGAAGATGTATGTATATACCTATTCACTCTTGAATGAAATTATCAGAAAGATATTCTGTTCTTTGTTGTTTTCTTACAAAAACCAAATTACATGCATTAGGAATTTCTTTCAGATCAAATTTCTAGAAAGACATAAATATATAATTCATGCTATTATGGTAAAGAAAACAAAATGATGTATCAAAGTATTGCAAAATAAGGAATCGAAAAACCAGTTAATGAAATTTCAAAAAGAACAGAAAACACAATATATAAGTTAGGAAACAGAAATATATACAAAAACAAACCAGGAAATAAGAAAACTCATACCTGATAGTACCGTACAACATGTTGATGCTGCAAGCGTGAAAGCGTAGCTACTTCCCTAAGTACCTCGCAAAGTTAATCAACATATTTCAAAAAGGTACTTGGAAGAAAAAAAAATATTGTTATTCCAGAACCTAGGAACAAATATAAATTTCACATTTAGATAGCTGTGTGGTAAAATAGAAACTCCTTGTTCAATGTGGCGCACAGAAAGTGAAGACAGCTAAATGGTGGCCAAGAAAGCATTTATATATAATGTCAAAAGGAAAGTTGACCCAACTGCATTTACATTAACAGCAACAACAAAATCACACAACCAAAATTGCACAAACAAGGTTGTTAGAATATTGGCAAGATTAAAATAAATAAAGATGAAAAAGTCTCAGCAAATGCGACATCTGCATCAAGGTTAAACAGATTCTCAGATCAATGAACTTCCAACAATTAGAAAAAGGCATCAAACAGATTCATGTAATCAATTCAACATTTTGTTCATGAATATTAACTAACTCATAGACAAAGATCAGCACTGAAATGAAAAATAACAAAATGTTAACTTGTTCTGATAGATCTTTACTATGCAAAGAATGAATGGCTAAACTTATATATGCAAATACATTTTATAAGTGGGGAAAAACATTTTCATTCATCAAGAAATATACACAAGAACTTATGCAGCCAAGCTTACTAATGTATTTAAAAGAGTCTATGTTCTGTTTACAAAGAATTAGGTCCATGGATCCTCAACTACGCTAAGTGAGAACCCAGTGTTGGTCAAGTAACTGAACCAGCTCATTGCACAAGACACCCATTAGGATGAGCTTAGATGCTAAAGGGACAGAGCTTGTCTATAAAACTTCAACTTGATCAGCCCATCAACTACTTTGCATAATTACATCATGAGAGGGAAACTAAAATACTGAGAGGAGGAACGAAGTGCCATTTTCCAATCCAGGGTTAAATTGCATATAAATGCATTTAATGCATTTAAATGCATTTAATGTGTTTTAAAAATAAAAATGGAAGGAGACCTATGATATAACTTCATCCAAAAAAAACAAATTATAACAATAACATTAACTATAACACAACAAACTGAAGTATTGTACCTAAAGGAAGAATGGTTTTGTGAGCTAGATGGCTTTTAAGAAACATTATAGTTTTCAGGAATAAATTATATTAAGAAATGAGTACCTTAATATCCGGTCATTAACAGGCAGACTTTTGTCCTTCAGTCGAATTTTCTTCATTGCGTATTGCCTTCCATCTAATTTATTCTTGCACAGCACAACATGGCCAAAACCACCATGACCTGTTACAAAAATAATAATAATAATAAATAAAATATACAAGTAGAGAATTAAGAAACATGGAAAACTAAAAAAACTTCTTGAGCAAAAAAGAAATCCAAATTCAAATGTGCTAAATATCAAAATGTAGGTTAACTAGATGGACTATTGTATCATACAAACAACCATAGTGCCGGAACTATGTAACTATCATGAATTTAATGAGCTATTTTTACAAATTATATGTGAAGAAGCTGACAATGGGAATTTGCAAATAGCATGGAAATTCTAATTATGTTCAATGATACTTATACTGAAGTAAATTGAATGTAAGATTGTGTATTATGTATAGTATAAAGTCCAACGCGAATTAAATTGGTAGTCATCACAATGCATATCAGTAATAACTACACTCTAGAGCACACTACCCTTGGGATTTTATCTCTTTGAACTAAAAAAATCCTCAGGTTATGAATCTACAAGGAAAAAATTAAGTAAAAAATTCAATGAAGCAAATAAATGAAGAAAGCAGACACATGAATAGTTAAAAGAATTTACAAGTGACATGAAGAGTAAGAATTCATAAAATGGATGCTTTTCAAGTGATCCTATTTTGCATCTGATAACCACAGCAAGAACTTTGATTCAATGTTACTATCATGAGTAAATTTCACACTCCTAATTAATTATAAAAAATAAAATATTGTTTATCCTCCAACTTTCAAAATTGTCTAAGCTTCATTTTCATCTTGCAAAGGAAACCAATGGCACCACAAGCACAGAAAGCATGTAACTATCTGCAGTTATTCATCAGCTTCTTAAATATATGAACAAGTATGCATAACTGCTTAAGTACATGTTTATAAAAGCAAAAGAGAATATGGAAAAAGATTGGCTCTATATGAAATGAAAATGTATAAACTTTTCTTTACCAAGGGACTGTAGCTCCTCAAAGTCATTGAGATATCGAGAGCTTGGGAGAGATGTACTCGGCTCTCCTAAATCAGAAGCAGGTTTCCAAAATTGAGATATTTTCGATGAAACCTAGATTAATTTAGTAAAACAAACAGCAATGAGGAATGTAAATCAAAAGTTAGAAGCCAGATTTTAGAATCAAGAGAATATTAAGAAAAGAGATGCCACCATATGTTGCTGGAAAGCATGATCAAATGTTTTGTTAAAGACAGAAGATGGTTTTGAAGCTAAATCACATGCCCATTCCGATAAGATCTGCAAACAATATTAGCAAAAATGATGATACGGACAGAATAAAACTACTTTTATTAATAAAATTGATCCAGACAACTTACATACCCCTAGATTATACAGTTCTGTCGTTACTTGTAGCAACGCATCAGTTAATGGTCCTTTAGAAGTGCAAGCAAGGCGCAACAGATGAACCTAACAAATCAACACCTAAGAAATATAAACTAGATTCTCAATGTGAAGAAAATATTACAGGGAAGACAAAGAGGGGAAGGGGAGCGGAAGTTGAAGATTTACCATAATCAAATCCTTTCCTGTAGTTTGAGATACTTGATCATCGGCTAAGGAAGTAAAGGAAAGTGAATCTGAACCCTTGCTCTCAAACTCCTCATAATCATCTGTAGTTTCCTTCTCAATAGGAAAATCCTATGAAAGCATAAAACATTTTTTTTTTACTGCTTTTTCAATTTTCTAATTTTTTTTTTGAGTTCTTTAAAAATAGGTTCAAAAAATGAAAGTTGGTTTTGGGAAGAGACAAAAGGCAGTTCAGTTTCCATTCTCCAAACTGTTAAAAAACAGAAATCATAATTTTGTCCTTTCTTTTTCATTGGATTGCCATAATCATCTGTACTTTCCTTCTCATCTACATTGGCTCACGTCTCAATTTAGTTCATACACTGGTTTTTTTTTTTTAAGCAATAATGGCCTTATTTGGAGAATATGGATGGAAAGTGATGGGACACTTTTTGAACATAAGAATAGACATGTGTGGTATATATGAGATGAAATTAGGTTTTAAGCCTCTATGGACATCTACTTGAGAAATACTAGACTATTACCCA
Source organism: Ochetophila trinervis (assembly GCA_003254975.1). NCBI lineage: Eukaryota > Viridiplantae > Streptophyta > Magnoliopsida > Rosales > Rhamnaceae > Ochetophila > Ochetophila trinervis. Next base: position 142,408 of record QANX01003328.1, read on the forward strand.
TTAAGGATATAATTATTTTAGTTTCCTTCACTATATTAGAGGATTTATCATCCCTCTTATGCAATATTTATAAATTAATAAATTTAAGTTTTCTACCAAAATTTATTATTAAAAAAAATGTTTAAAAAACGGAGCTTACATTTGCAAGATCTAGAGTTTTGTGAAAATTAAGTAAGCATTGTAAGGCTGATACAAACGTAAAATCATTTTAACTAATGTATTTATCTATTAATACAATATTTTATATGCAATAAGGAACTGTTCTGATATAGCATGTTCAAAAATTAAACAAGACCAGTCCAGCATCACTTACCTCATTCTCACCTTGGTCACCATTCCCTAACAACTTCTCCTGTGAAGATTTACTTGAATCACTAGAACATAAGCTTTTATTGCTTTCTTCACTCTCTTCTTCAAGAAGATGTAATTTGGCAGTAGGGGAAAGTATAGAAGCTTGCTTTGTATCTTGTAACAAAAGAGGTTTCACATGCTTCTCAACATTCTTTTCCTGAACTTCATTTCTCGATTTTGAGCCATCCGCTGTATGGGGTGGTACTGAAGAGTTCATTCCACTATACTCATCCATTCCAAATCCCCAATTCCAGGACTCTCCTGAGCCACTGAAAAGGTCAATGAAACCATAAACAAAAGGCACCCTTTCGCTATTTGAAATTGCAATGTCCTGATGAAACAATTGACTACGGCCATCCATACTCGAACATAAGACCTGCCAGGAGAAAAGAATATAATAATAAAAAATAAAAAAACATTTAACAAAAAATAATCAGACTCAATCAACACAAAAATAAAATTTTTAAGGTTACAATTAACAAAGTTTCAAAATAAAAATATGCTTATAACTGTAAATTGAACTACCATCTACTGAATTTTTCTTGTATATTCTTTTATAGCATGCATTGTCACGTATCATGTACGATTTTAGTAAATTTATATTGTGTATACATTTCATATCAAACAATCATACTTTTATAAAAATGAGCTTTATGCCCTTTATGATAAAAGAATAGTTGCAATATAGGAAAAAGCAAATGCATATTGTAAAAGGATTAACTATGAGGAGATTCACTCTACTAGTTCACTCATCCTATTGAGCTTTGTGCAATCATAAAAAGTTGTAGGCTCAAAGCTCATACAGGTACTCAACCTTTCTTAACATTATTAGTTTTTATTTTTTTAAGATAGCTCCAACACTTCTATGATGAAAGAAATAGTTTTAACAAAGCAAGCCTTTGTGTGGTAGAAAACACAAGAAGCTGACTAAAAGTATTATGTAATCGGTAGTCAACTGTTATTTTTGCTGAAGTCAGATTTTCACACCACATATGCGTCCACATGTGCTTTTACAGAAAAACACCCAATTCGATTACTAACCTCACGTAGACTATTAGAAGCACAAAACTTCATCAACATTATGTTTTGCTTTATGTATTATTTTCAAAACACTTAAGAAATTCTGTAATACCATTTAAAAAATCTATACACTAATAAAATATTAAACTATATGCATCGTCAAATCACAAAATAAAAGGCAGAGATGGTCTCTTTGATAGAAACGTTAATTTTTTTGAGCAAAAATTTTACACATAAGAGTTTGGGAAATCCTAAAACACAGTCTAGAAATATTAAAATAATAGTACAAAAATTACATCCTCCGAACTTGTAAAACTCAAAGAAATAAGAAATAAGTCCATCTTCTGTAATGTTAATAGACTCATCAAAACAAAGCAATAATAAACTTTTGATTTAATAGATGCAACTCCAATTTTTCAGGAGATAGTATAGAAATGTAATTCCAATAATGTTCACAGAGACAACTTTGTTATCGTAGGAAGCAGGTCCTGTATATGGAATCGTTCAAGTGGAAATTTACTTAAAAAAGAAGAATTGTTTCTGTTAGTTCGATAAGAAATATAGTATTTTTGTTATTAGTAAGGTTTTCAAGGACCAGACCTGGTTTGAATATTTTGTAACTTTTATTTTATTTTATTTAAGCTTATGTTTCTTATCCACTAAAAAGAAACTGTCACATGATTGTGAAACCAAACTTGGTCAAGAACTAAATAGCCTGGTAAAAAAATTTGAGGAACAAAAATATTGTATCCGACCAACTTGAACAATCAAGATGACAATTAGTAAGTTGACAAAACTTGAAATTTAAGGGAACTTACAGATGCTTGTGATTGACCCACTGGCACAATTTCAGAAAGGAACTCCTGAGCAGCCTCCACTAAATTGAATATCATTACCCGTCCTTCCCGAGCATTAGAATTTGCCTGAAAGAGAACAAAAATCTAAACAGAAGAAACTCCATACAAAATAAAATGTTCAAAGCAATACCAATTTGCAGATTGCAAGCATGTATAAAATGTAAGACATTGTTCATCTGAATTTTGGTTTTGTTTCTGGAAAATGGATTTCTGGATTATTATTATTTTTTTCTCAAATTCTAATGGTGGGTGTATTAAAAAAAAATACATAAATTGACTTGGTCTCCATATCGTAATGTTATAGCATAGTGGAAGTTGTTGTACAACTGTTGCTTCGTATAAGCTGCATAAAAAGCTATTAAAAGTAATTAACAACCAAATGGGAATGGTGGGGGATTATTAGTGACTAGTGAAATGTCAAAAGTTCTAGGAAAATCTATTACCCAAGCTATCTTGATTTTTTATATTGGTTTTAGGAATGGGGAGCGAATAAGATTTTATCCAGACCTGCAGGGGAATGACTCCTTTCATGGATCATTTGCCTAAACTACATTAATTTTTCTAATGTACAAGGTTGTTTGTTCTTGATCTTGCAGTTTCTTCTAAAGGTTGTTTTGATTTATTTGAAAGTAAGTTTTTTTTCCAAAACCTCGATAATAGAGAGCTGAAGGAACTCTCCTCGTAAATTGAGATTCTATCTTGTTTAGAAATTAAGAAAAGATTTTGGCTTGGTCAAACCTCATATGAAACAGAATACTATTAGCATGCTTCAAAGGAAAAGGGCAAGCTATATTTTATTTCCTCATTGGTACATTCTTTGCAAGATGAATAGAAAATCTATATATCATTTATTTTTGGAGTGTAAACCGATGCTCGGCATACAAAGTAGATTATTGTGTTTCACAGACAATTTGGTTCTTCCTCCCATCCTTCCACAAATCCCAAATCAATTGCTTTCGCCTTTCAGTTTTTCAATTGCCCATTTTCAAAGTCAGCAGTTAGATATATGATAATATTATCATCATTTTCGCCTTATAATGATATACACGGTTTCTTTCCTACTAATCTATAGCATCCTGCCTTCTCCTTTATCTTTCTTTTCTATAATTTCAGGTTTTTTGCCACAAAATTAGGGTTTTAAGAAAACATTGTAAGGTAGAAACATAATACTCAAAGCATTACTTTCTGTTGCTATGTTTTGTAAGAGCAAAATCAAGGAGTGAACTATAACCTGATCATGAAGAAGAGATAAAAGCTTATCAGCATCATTTTCTGATAAACCTTTCTCTGGAGTAATCTGCAACTTTGGGCACTTGTAAGGATAACCTGGTAAGCACCTAACAGAGAAGAGAAGAGAAGAGAAAGAATAACAACAAGTAACATATATAGATATAAATTAAAAATTAACATTCAGCCCAAGTTCACTAACCGAACCCCAAGCAGGGCAGTAACATCCAGATCCTCAAAACCCATATCTTTTGAGTAAGGCCTGCTCAAATTTCATAGACAGTTCAATGAAGTAGAGTGTACTGATGGTTGGGAATGATTTCACTAGAAAAAGACACCAACCTTATCTTAATCATAATTTGAGGGGCCGACCCATAAACAACTTTGCAGTCTTCTTGAAATATTGCACACCTGAAACATAAGAGAATTTTGAAAGTCAATACATGATATTAAGAGTAAACTATATTCTTCCAAACCAATGATTATCATGAAATGCGTGTCGTCGCATAAGCGTCAACCAAGCAAGTAGCGTAAACATATTTTATCACATCCACCAACATGGAAGATTTAAAATATAATTTTAAAGGATATAACTTATAAATAGCCAATAGTGTATTTTCTTTAGAAATAGAGCAGAGAGGGGGCTGAGGACCAAAACCATCAAGTTCAACTTTGCAAACTATATAATTCAATCTACTAAATAAGGCTGGCTAGAGTTCAACCCAGTGTTCAGAATACAATTTCAATGGATATGTGCTTAAACTGTGGAAATAGGTCAAATATATCCCATTTGAGCAGTAATGCCAGACAAATAGAGGAGACTCCACTGTTCATAATCTACTTTCGACGGTGATTAGCTGCATGAAACATTTCCAGGACGATGTATGCAAACAAATAAAAGAAGGATGCAATAAAAGGGAGGATAGGTGTCCCAATAACTAAAAAGAAAAATAAACTAAGCAACAAGAGAAAAGTTTGAAACTTAATTCGTTAACTAGTAAATGAAGAACATAGACCAAAAATAAAAAATAAAATAAAAAGTTTGATAATATGAAATCGGCACAAATATAGATGTAACTCAACCATAAGCTTAAAAACCCATGGTTTGGATTTTAAAAATTAAAAATAAATATTAAAAATCAGGGGGGCTTTTCGTTTAGTAACTATAATGTTATGGTTCTCATGTCAACTTTAGCTTCCTCGTATAATAATTAGAATTTCCTTACTTCTTTCCGGACTACTTCCTTCCAATTTTGGAACTGCTTTTTAAATGGTTTTAGCTTGCCCAGCTATATTTGATTGCCAAACAACATATTGATCTAGTTCTTCTACATCCTCTTCTCTTTATTTTTCTTTCTTTTTCTTCTTCTTTTTCATTTTCTAGTATTCCATCGACCAGAATTCCTAAGCCAGAAATTCATAGCAAGACAGTTCATCAGATCGAATGTAATCCAAAATGTTGATTTATTGGCCTATTATTTCATCCAACTTGTTCATCTAAATCTTCCATCAACTTTTTAGCCTAGCTGCTATATAAAAGACAGTTTTTACCCTTTCATTTTCCCCCAAAATTTGCCAACAATCAGTATTACTGTAATTTTTTGGATGAATTTTTTTTGGCTCATTTTGAATTGCAGACTAATTTGTTAAGAACTAGAAATGTCCAACAAAGCCTTCAAAAACAAAATCACTTTACTATGAAGATTCACTTACAAAGCAGTGATCTCTTCAGAGAGAAGTTCATTATCATCCGCACTATCATGAGCAGCATGATCTTTTAATGGCGTCCTTCCTTTGCCCCTTCTCCCACTACCTCCTCCGCGCTTCTTCTTCGAACTACGCCCCATTTTCAAACACCCAAATATCCCCGATTTTACTCTTTCTTCAACACCCGCAAAATCAAAAACCAAACAGCAATACAGCTTAAAATTTCAACAACATAAAAACTCCTTTGCAATTTCTTCAAAATTCCACCAACCCAATTCACATTGTCACCCCAAAACTTATAACCCAAGGAGACGTAGCAATTTCATCCTTGGCTTTCCAACTGGTTTCAAGATATAAATCACAAGTTTTTTTCTGGGAAAATGAGAATTTTTGGGGAAAAATAAACTAGATTTCAATAAACCTTGCGAGAGTTTGAAAATTGGAAGGGTTTTGGAAAAACTATAGGCAGCTGAGGAATAGGTAGTAATTGGACGGGTCGAAACGCAGACGTTTTTTAGTAATTTGTTTTGTAATATGCACAGAATTTATATATTAAATTATATGATAATATATTAATAACAAATGTACATGTTCATTGTCAACATTTTTATGTGAAAAACTACCCTTTATTTTTTATAAAATGTGAAAAAACAACTTTTTTCTTTCAAATGTCATATCACCCCAGTTGATATTTTGGCAAAAAAAAATTCAATTTGGTTGGCTCTGTTGACCTGGTATAATTCTGAACGTATTTAAATAGTTTTTTTAAAATGTTCAATTTAGTGTTTCTTAAAATTTAAAATAGTTGAAAAGATTACAAATATTTAATTTAAAGTTTATAAAATTTATTCAAAATATTTGATTTAGATTTTAAAAAAATTATTAAAATTTATGTATATTTAATTTTTTTTTAAATCTAGAAAATTTAACTTTGAAAATTTTTATTATATAATAAATTTTACTATATTATATGAGATTTTTAAAAGCAAATTGTGAATAAAAATATCAAACTAAAATTATATCTATTCTTCGTAAATTTTATTAGATTTTTAAAAACTCTATAAAATTTTATAATAATTTATAAATTTGTTTAAAAATTTATAACTACATTTAAATTTATTAAACTGTAAATTGAATATAGTCATTCAAAATTGATGTATTCTATGAAGAATATACTTATTGTTTTAAAATGATTTTTCTTATAAATAATTATTTTTATTACTGTAAGTTCTTAAATTATATTTAAAGTTAAGTTAGATATATGTTGGAAATTAAATTTAAATAATTAAATGATAATAAATTTGAATAGTTTATTATATAAAAAACATCATAACAATTGAAAAAAAATGTGAAAAATATGGTGGACTGTATTGAGATTTAATTTTAGTTTTTCAACAAAATTTTATCAAATTGATCATTGGGTGACACTGGAAACATCGAGCTAATGGCACCAAAATCTTTGGAAAAATATGACCATAATGGAAAAATCTTGTAGGTATGGAGCCAGGTCCTGTGGCCATTTTTGTCTTGAAGCGAATTGACCTGCAAACGCATTTTAAACATAAAAATAAAGCAAACCACATTGTTTAATGGAGCAAATTATTATAACGATTTCATTTTAATTAATAACTTTTAAATTTAAGATATAAATTAAAACAATTTTGTTTATGTGATATTTTTATCAAATGATAACGTTATAGTTTTTAACATTTAATTTTAAAACTCATTAAATAAAATGACGGCGTTTTCAATTGAATATATGTCACGTCGGCGTTTCAGTCATCTTGAAATTTAGAATATGTTCATAGTTCGACCAATTTAAGAAAAAACGGGTTGTGTGCCCAATATCCATACTCAACTGAATATCTCACATCCGACCATTTTTTTTTAATAATTTTGGTATCATTCGTTTCATTTTAACGTTTCCGATATTATTCATGCATCAATTTAACGACATTTTATATTAAAAATCAACATCCAACTTAATATGTAATGGGCCATAAATTTATTTTTTTAAAAGTTTTTTATTTTTTAGCACTACCAACTTCTGGATTGGGAGTTACAAATAAAAATAATGTCTTCTAAATCGATTTTTGTTTGTTACAGTATTTTTTTTTAAATTAAAATATTTTTGATCAATTTTTTTTATTATATTTGCAAATGAATAAAGAGCTAAAGACAAATAAAAGAATAAAATTAGGTTGGAAAATTAAAGTGAACAAATTTTAAAATAAAATATAAATTACAATATAGTTTAAAAATATACAATAATAATTTTTTTAAAATTACATATATTTTTTTATAAATGAATCTCGCATTGCACGCCTGATGTAAATTTCAAAAACAATTTACAGTGACATTTAAAAATCAAAATAAAAAAAATTTAGAAAAAAAATATAAATTTTAATATAATTAAAATACCTCCAGTGATAAAAACTCTGATTTTAAGAAATCCGTTGAGCATATGAAAACATAGAAACCAAAAGCTGGCAAAATGGAATACCTAATAAATCTGTCCAAAATAATAAAATATAGTAAAAATGTTCAAAATTCTACTGACTGACTAGTCCATGTCAGATCTGGGTATTGGTTTCAGCTAAAATTCATTATTTTCGATTAATAAAGTAAAATGGAATACCATTGTTGATCGTTCCAGTTTTTGGTGAGAGAAAGAGAGAGACAGAGACAGAGACAGAGAGTTTTACTGTCGAAGGGGTTGCGCGGTTCCAAACTTGTGATTTTTGTTGCGCAGTGAGAAGAGAGTCATTTTCTTACAGCACAGACGGAAATCTTAGTTGGCTGAACTGCATCAACCAGCCAGAGGCTCCAAAATCAATTTCAATTAATTGCTAAGCGAGCCCCAAAATGTCCAACTCAATATTCGTGCCCGTCATATTCCTGAATTTATTAGTCTTGCTGTTTTCTTGTAGAACTTCCGCAATCAGGTAAAGCTTTTTCTCCTCCAGTCCTTTTGTGAATTCCAAAGTAGAACAAGCTAGTAATCATATCTATATTTATATTTGGTTCACATTTAGTGAAAATTAATTGGAAATTCACATGCCCATTTACGAAGAAGACTATAAAAGTATGGAATAATTGCAAAGAAATTGAAACTTTTTAATTTTGAAATTTTTGTCCGATGTGGGTTTGATAATATGATGGTGAAGGAACTTGTGAAACTAGTGGGTCCTAGTTTGTTGATTATTCATGATTTCATTGCATCCTAAATTTTGGTTAGAATTTTTGGATTATTTGCAACATTTTTTTTTTTAAACTGGTAAACTCAATCGCCATTTTAGGGCCTTTCTGTTATGTATTGGTATTAATATTATACGGTTGTTAGCCTTTTATTCTTTTTAATTCTCTTTAAACTTTAAAAACTGTAACCTATAAATTTATATAATTTTTTGAAAGAAAGAAAATAAAAACCCATAACTATTATTTTTGTCTCCGGAATACTATAGGTGGATTTACATCCTGGATTCTGTATGCATGGTTTGCTATTGCAAATGAATGAGTCAGTTAGCAAGTAGGGGAAACTTTCAAGATATGCGTTATTCTTATGTTTTTTTTGCTCATAGCCATTTCTACTTTTCTCTTGACCCGTTTACTCAAAATCTACCATTAGATGTATACTGTAAAAGTGAAAAGTTTTTCACTTCTTTGTTTTATAAAGTTGTAGGCTAAGAAGCCCCAAAATAAACATAAAAGAAACGTACATGACAAGAAAGCTAGTTCCCTTATGCATCTAAAGAGTGTTTCAAAGGCTGTTTTCATTGCTTATGACATGAGTGTTGTGCTTGCAGGTGTCTGAGTCAAAGTTGTTCTACAAATTAGTATTTGTCCATCTTATAGTTCGAATTTTATGTTATAGGAAGGATAGTGGATTCCTTGAGAAGCGAATTTGCCGGAATACAGTTCAAGGAAGATACTTACTTTCTGATGATAATGGTATTTATTGTTAACTTATTCCTTACTAATTTTATATTTTCATTGCTACTATTTGCTCTTCTTTTTTTGGATCTTTTGATTGTTTAAATAATGAAAAGTATCCTGATTTTTTGCTTTTATTATGAGATTCCTGGTATTTTTGAAGTTTTTATTTTTTTATTTTCGTTGCATATTAAAGATGCATAATGCAGCAGGTTAATTTATGTGAAATGAAAAGAGAATTTAACTGCTGATATTGCCCTATAATAATGCAACTTCTTATAGGAAATGTCAAGCAATTTACCAAAGTGACTTCATGAAACTAAAAGTGAAACATGTAGTGATTTGTAGCAAAACTGTAGACATGCTACTCGCTCTTTGTTGTTTCTCTGCTTTAGAGATGGTTATAAGTTATAATATTACTTACATGTCTATGTTGAGAAATATAGTGACAATTTTTTTTGCCCTGTTGAATTAATTGCACAAGTAGCCCTTTGAGTTCATTTTAATTTCTTCTTTAAACTTTCAATTGCAGTCAAGAGTTCCTTAAACTTTTTCTGATGTATGTCAGTTAATCCATTGTCTTTTTTGAAACCTTTGAATTTAACACATTATAGTCATGTAGTCAACATATATATTAGGATTAATATAACAGTTGCATAATATCTTCCACTATTAAAATTGCCTATGGGAATGAAACCATATTTTCAATATGTTTCCCTTTTAGATGTATCATATAACTAATTAAATAGAATTGCTGAAGTAATGGATTTGGTTATCATCAAATAGATTATTTCACATGTATAATGGATCTGTTCAATAAGATTGACCAATGAGCGTTGACTAGTTGAGTGTACCTCTCCATACATATGTTATTTTCAAATAGAAAACGATTTTCTACCTTTCGCTTTATTTTGCTAAACAGTAGAATTTATTGATGGGAGGACCTAATATGGCATTGATCAAATTCATGGTTGAGACTGTTCAAAAAATATTTTCAAGGAAGAAATAGATACTAGCTTGAAAGTTGAGGGGATGAATTATAATATTCCCCCTGTTACGGTTAAAAATATATAATTGATTGATACTAGTTACAAAATATCCTTCCAACTCAAATTTATCAAAAAATTTGTAATAAACAAAGAGCTATTTAGGGGGCTTGATTGCTATAGTTGAAAGTTTAACAATGAAATTGACACCAATCCAATAGTGCAAGGGAAGGGGAAGGGGAAGGGGTTAATGTGTAACTTACCCTATATTTTGTGTTAATTCTTTCAAGGCAAGAAATTTTAATATCTTTTAAAAAGTTGACACATCACAAAGTTGATGTAGTTGTTATCTATGCCTTGCGTTCATTTTAATAATTGTAACTTATAATTTATAAAGCATGATCTACTCATGGTTTATTTTCATTTTCATAGCCTCATAATCAGCATTTGCATTGTAGGCCATGTTTGTGATGCTCTGTCAGTGGGTCCAATATCTCGCTGCTGCCCTGAGAAAGGAGATAAATTCTCTTGTCAGTGAGTTTTTCTGAATCAAATCTTTAAACTGCTGAGATATCATCCTTATGAAGAACATATAACGCGCTTAGAACATTCTTTTTATAAACTCAGGGGATGCAACCTTCTTTCACAATGTTGTAATTCCTATGAATACTGTGTTTCATGCTGCTTGAATCCTTCAACGGTAATTTTTTCATTATTAGTTTTCATTTTATTTAGTTTAGTAAAGTTTAATTCTCTTGTTCCCTTTTTTATTCCACTCAATAAAATGTGTTACTGGGGGATTTATCCTGCAGACACTGAAGCAACGTGTACTGAAGATGAGAGTTGCAAAACCAGCTACTGCAGGTAAAATTATGAATCTTTGTAGACAATTTTTTTTTTATCTTTTGTGAAAAAGGGATTTGCCTTTTATTTCCCTCTATGTCTCATTATGGAGATCTAGATGTTAATTTTTTTTTTTTATTAACATATAGAATTTGTTTTTCAGAATAATATAGCTTATTGAATGAAAATATTAGAAATATAAAAAGTTTGGAGGGTAACAACTATATGATAAAACCAAAACTAACAAAATTATTATTTTATTATGACATGACTTTCCAAACATAGATGATGAGAAAAAAAGGAATCTCTCTTTAAACACATATGAAGTTGATGATCATAGGGATGCCAACAACTTTAAATGATCCCAAACCAGAACGAAAATCTGGATCGTATGCTTCATACAGTCACCGAGTTAACAGCTTTGTTGTACACATTGACATTAAATGGTGAAGGCGAACTGTTACTTTCAAGTTTTCAACTAGGTTGTTGGAAGTTGAGGTTTTGTTCTAAACCTGTCCCTTGTATGCATTGTAGGAATATAGATGTAATGAAATTGGATACTTTTCTTGTATATAGCTAACCTTTAGATTGAATTTCGCTTATAGATCTTATTGTCTTGCAGGAACTTATGCAAGCCTTTTTGATTTCTGTGCTGGGAGGTGCCGTCATAATTCTGAGAGTGTGGTAAGTAATACTTCTAACGTAGAATTTGTTCCTTCTTGAATGCTGTACTTGATTATTCTTTGCACATGGGTGACAAATGTTTTTATAAGGTACAAAACTAATATGCTTAGTGGACTATGTTCCATTTTAGGGATATTTATTTACCAACCTTAAAAACGTAAGCTATTGAGAAGTTAACCTATGTATGTTCATTAAGCTAACATTAGATAAATTTAATACGTCTCTGCAGGTGTAGGCCCATCCACTAATATTACTAGAAAAGAAGTGGGAATTACATGTGTAGAACAATAAATGTTTAACAACAAGGGTCATGAGGATTCATGAACAAAACCTACAAAAACTCTGATACTATTTTAAGTTACCTTCAATGCTAGAAGCATAAAATATTAGAAGTGGATTTAACTATGCATATTAAACGTACATAACACAAACTTTCAGTAGTGATCATGATCCTCATATTTAACCTGGCTTTGACTTTTAATTTAAAATTTAAATATTCATACCTATTTGAGAAGTTTTTTTGAATGTTACTGTTAGAACTTGCTGAGTAAAATTACTAGAGATTCTTCTAAAGTCTTTGGCCACAAAGGACCATATTTTTGGTAGCCATGGTCTTTTCCCTTATAATTATAAATTCTTTTGAATATTTAGATTAATGATAATACGTTGACATTTTTCCTATATGTGTTTGTGAGTGTGTATGTGCGAATGCGTATAATGGCATTTTGATATAGAAATGGAAATCCTAAGGTCTGGAGAGTAAATTTGTTTTAGTTATTTTGGAACCCAAATAAAAGGTCAATAAAATAGTTCTAGTATTAGATATTTCTTGTTATATAATGTAATATAAGGTTGTGATGCTCTGTTAGGACCATGAAAAGATGGAATGATGTAAAGTCCGTCTATATCTTTTCCTGGAGACTAAATCTCATTCACAGGGTTTCCTTGTTTCTCGTTTTCTTGCACTTGTTGAGAATCAAGCATCACATTTAGGTTGTTTCAGCGGATGGATTCCATTGCTGGCAATATAGACTCTAGCTTACATATTCTTTTGAAAGTACCAATACTATTACTAGCTTAAACACTAAACAACAAACACAATGACAAAGTAACTCTCCTTTTCTGGTCTTCTTATCATGTACCATTTTTGTAGACTCTATTGATTGTCTAATGTAGAAAGTTGTGTTTTCCACAGTCTTGTTTCTTGCTCCAATTTTTCGATTGGTTGGTACTTTCATTTTCTTCGAAACCTCAATGAAAGAGTTGGGGGAGTCATTTTCTTAGATTGATATTCTAAACTTGCACTCCTTTCCCGATGGGAAATTGATAAAAAAAATTTAGGTACCAACATGTATTTTTTTCATGAAAATCTCTCCTTGAGAAATTGATTTATGATCTGTCTTTCTCTATTTGTCATCCATGTATTTTACTTTGAATTTCTGGGTTTATATCATGGAAAATTGAGTATGAATGAGTTATGTTTCAAAGATGGCAGCATAAATGTGCTTTATATTCTCATTTGGTGCATTCTTTGCAAAAATAATGGTGAATCTACAAGTCATTTGTTTTAGGAATGTGAAATGATTGCTTGGGCCATGGAGTAGATTGTCGTGTTTCGTATATGTTGTTTAGTTGTACTTGTAGTTGTACCTCAATCAATCTTTCCAAATCTTTGTTCTCAATTTTGGATTGGAAGGATAAAAAGTAACAAAGTACTGGTAAATTGGTAATTGCCTTATTGTGGATAGTATGGATGGAAAGGATGTTATTTTTGAAGAGGAGGTACAAGATGTTGATGTCCTTTGGAAGGAATCAAAGTTATGTTTCTTCTTTGTGGACATTGTTCTCACTGATATTGAATTCTAGGGATTGAAGAATTGTTGTCTAAGTTTTTGTAGGTTTCTTTTGTTTACGCTGATGTGGTCTTTTTGGTGCTTGCTTTATTTAAATTGGGCAGCTAGTGCACCTTTAAATGCCTGGTAAAGTTGTAATTTTGTTTCTTAGAAGGATGAAAAAGTACTCAGTTTTCTTGTTTGCTGAATACTTCCTGTTTGCTCTTCTCTTCAGATGCTAATAAACAGTAGAGCTTTTTAGCTTTATTGAATTCAATTGTAGAAGTATTTCTTTTTTCCTTATACTATTTGAATGGGTTTTGGACATTTCAGGTTCATGAAAATGCATATATTAGCGATTTCCACCACTGCTTTTCTGTGCTGTCGAACTCTTCAGGTAAAGGATCTTTGTTGCATTAATTCACTTGTAGTTTCACTTTCATGCTATTTATGCAATGTATAGATGTTGAATTTTTAATTCTTTTTCTTTTTATGAGTAGATGTATATGAAAATTTTTAAGCCTTTTATTCTTTTTGTTTTTGTTCCCTCTTTCTTTCCTTTCTTGGGGTGGCCCGGTGATAGTGGGAGGGCACACCCACCCACCCACACACACACACACACACACACAGAGTGCATATTTTCTCTTCTTGTAATGTGTAATAAAAAGTGAATATAATGTCTACGTCACAGGTACACACACACACACAGAGTTCAAACTTTCTGCTTGTAGTGTGTACAAAAAGTGAATATAATGTCATACATCACATGCTTGGTGCTTTCCTATCTATCCTTGTGGTCTTTAGATGCACTTTGCTCCATTATTGCGTCTAAGAGTAGAAGAATTTGTAAGTTAGAAGATGAGCTGTAAAGGTTGCTTAGAATGAAAGCTTTATTGATAGTGATGGAATTGGGTTCACCTACCCAATAGTTTACGCTTTTGGATTGGGCTTCCCTCCTATTACACATTGTTCCCATTAAGCACTGAAAGCACAATGTCACTATATGAGACGTCATATGTACCCAAGAAGGTGTGGGTATACAATTATTTACCATAGCATGGGACATTCTCATATTGTATGTGGTTATTTTCTCCTTTTTTTGATAATTTTGACTGTACATGTTTGTCTTGAAATCACGAATTATCTTCTCATCGGATGCAGTTTGCAGCTAATTGATAGAGTTGTGCATCTTTTGAACTTGCATTGACAGGGACAAATTCTACTAATTTAGAAGCAAGACTTAATGGGATTAATATTGTTGTTGGAAGGTGAGTAGACATGGTGATTGTCTTATTTATTTATTTAAATTTAATAAGTTCTGTTTAAAATTGTAGCTTACTGTTTGAATCCTTATGACATGAGTGGGTGGTAGACAAGGTGAGTCATGCGACTCAGTTTGCAAGTCAAATGGACAATCATGTGTTCCAAATAAGCTTCCAGTTCTTAATCAATGTGACATGTAAGTTGGTTATTAATTATTTGTCTCTAAATTCTGAATAATGATTTGCTTATATTTATCACTGGATAATTGCCACATTATGGTTTCGTTTGTTCAATCGATCTAAATGCAATAGGTATTAAATTTAATCTTTTCATTTTGTTTTTTGGGCTGAGGTGTGCATTACATGTGTGCCATTGCGTTGCCTGCCATGAGTATTCCTGTATCCATGTTTTAATATCTGCGTGTTTCGTTCAGTTGCCTCTACAAGAGGTTTCCTTCACTGCATATGTTTGATGTATTTAGAATCTTTTGAGATTAAAATTCCTCAAATTTTTATTAGTTCTTGTGGGGATGTTAGCATCTTCATTGTATTAATTCCATGCTTGCATTCTGATGTCTCGATCTTAAAACAAACCTTTATCACTTATTTGGAAGCTGAGAATTTTATTTGATTCCATTTGCTATCATAACATTAATCTTGTTGCCAAAGATTCTTTTGTTTCCCAAATTTTCTCAATCTTAGGCAATATTAAATAGCTCCTGCTCCATTTAATGTTTTGATAAGTCATCGAGCTGATCTTCCTTATGGTTATATGTGCATGTTTTGTCTGATATGTCTTAAATGAGTTACCATTAAACAAATAAAATTCCGATGGCTATAAGAGAATGTATAAAAATTATTTAGAATTTACTTATTATTTTCCACGGAAGATGATATATATCCATTCTCCGTGAGCAGTATGCAGAAATATATGAGATGCAAAGGAGATTGCCTGGCAAGCATTGGAGCAGACCAACCTGCTGAAGTTGTTGATGGTGCTCCGAAACATTTGGTACGCTTATTCTTTTGCATTAAGTCTCAAACTTCTTGAACAGAATAATAACTGGTTTTATTTTCATTTTCAAAATTTACGAACGTAATCATATATTTAAAAAGATGAGTAGGTTATTAAGCATATGTTTAAAAAGGATTAGTAGTTCTTTAATGAAATATTCACTATAATTAAATTTTCATGAAAACTGAAATTATAGGATCACCGTCTCTAATTTCAATCCATTTGATGGAACTTCAGATTTTTCTTGAATTTTATTTTTGATATGAAGTTTTTGATTCTAATAGGAGAATTTCTAATTATTATTATTTTTTTCCCCATGTGACCATCAGAATCCAGGAGCATGTTTGTTTACTCGAACACAATCAATACTTTCTTGTGATGGTTCACATCAGCATACCAGGAGGCTATGCCCTTGTGCATAGTGCAGTTACTTGGTAAGTAACTATATTGTTTTGAATGTTAAAGTTACTTAGTTAGGAGAAAGTTAAAGAATACTGTCATGGCTCACATATAATGAAGTAGCAGAAGTGTATTTACATCTATTGTATATGCATACCAGATTCAAAAAAATATACTATATGCATGGCTGCACATAAGGCACTGGAACATTTGTAGATTTTTGTGCCGATTGTATGCAATCACTTTTTTCCTGTCTAAATAATTTATCAATTACTAATAGCATCTGGAAAGGAAATACAATTATTTAAGGCTAAAGAGTATTCGGAGGAATAAGAAGCTATGTAAACAATAATTTTGTTATAGCCTAATGACCAAGGTTTCAAAGTTATTCTTCACGATTGTTCAGCAAGTTATAGTAAAAAACTCATAATCTTTTGGAATGAAATGTAGAAGTGCGATACTTGCAGTTCAGGGCAAGTATGCATATTAATATTTTTTCCTTGTAGATATTGCAACTGCTAGAGTGTTACTTATTGCAAAGATTTCAATTTAAGACCAAATACTATCTTTTCACCTCGAATGGATATCTACTTCCCTCTGTTAAATTATCAGTTTTCTCTAACACTCTCTCTCACATATAGGTCCGTTTGAATTTTTAAATGTGTACTCTCAGTCGGATCTCTTTTGGGTTTTTTTTTTTCGGATTTTTATATATATTTTTGTTTTTGGGTGGAGCTGTTTAATTTTGAACTCATGACCTTCAGGTCTTTGACTATGATATTGTGTTGAATTACTTCTCCCAAAAGTTTAAGATGTTAGGAGATGGGTCATCATTTTATTTATACTTTTCTCTAACCCCCACCAATGGCTTCTGTTCTTTCTTGTTGATGGTTATACTTGCATGCATTTCTCAGTCAATAAGATCAAGCAACCCTCCCTGATTCTCCATGACTTTAATTTGTATATTTTCTTGTATCTTTGGAGAATATGAATCTTTATATGTACCATGATTATCTATCTCAACTTGATGTTTCTTCCTATTCTGTTTGAATAAATACACAGTTAATTCAGAGCATCTTGGATTTTTGGTACAAGTAGAGGCTTGCAATGAAGCATGAATGATCAGAAATTCTTGTCAGATATGTAGAGAATCCATAGAAAATGGATTGAGTTAGGTTTTTCTGATGGGATTTTCTAGGGTGAAGATAAAAATTAAAGAATGGAAGTTGAAAAAATCCTAAGGAATGTGGGAAGGTTATAGTTCACTTTTCTCTGATCAAGTGGTTTTAGGTGTCAGTTTTATGACCCATATTCTCTCTTCCTATGGGTATTTTGGTATTTCAAATGTTTATGAAACCGTATAGAGTTATTTTTGCATTGCAAAAATAATATGAACTTTTTTAAAAAAATGAAGCTAATTAATTATTATTATTATTATTTAAAAAATGGAATCTATCAATGATCATTAAATATTAATGATCATTATTATTGGAATGTAATGTTTAATGAAAAAAATAGAAGCTTTGAAAAAGAAATAAAAAATCTATAGAATTTAAGAATTGTCAACATTAAGAAAAAAATATGCTTCAACATTCATGCAAACGAGGCAGATAGCCTACACTTGAGGAACATTCTTCGCATTCTTCTAGGCACAAATAGTCTTTTCGTTAAGTTTATGGCCTTTAATGTCTTTTTTTTTTTGGGTAAAATTATGGCCTTTAATGTCATATGCTTGTACATGCCCAAATTCACATGCTCTAGGTCTAAGAATTTAACGAGGAAAATCAAATTTATACTTCAAATCTAGTGGAAATGTCCTTTTTCACTTGTAATGAGTTGTAATATGGATAAAAAAAGAACAGAGAAAATGTAGATGTTATGTTTTCAAATATGAATTTAGCTATTTGTCATTTTTTGTGATATAACTAGTGAAACTACAATTTATGTGATAAGTTCTAATTTGGAGTATTTAATTTAATTAACTTTTTAATATTAAAATTTTAACAATAAAAATTAGCACTAATCATTTTAAGTATCACTTAACGTGTAGATTCTATAGGTGTTTTGTGTATGTAAATGTCCTATTTCTTTGAAATCAAGTTTTTGTATTATTCATTAAAAAAATCAAGTTTTTGTATATGTTTACATTTTTCATTCCCATTTTTATAAAAAGTTGACAGACCAAATTTAATTTCACTCAACGTGAGTAACTGACCAAAATTTTCCTCCACATTTAATTTCTTTTCCATCCGAATATTCTTCTTGCCACTAAAAACCAAAGATTATTTATATTCTTTTCCATAATAGCCATTAGGGGTGGGCGCGGTTTGGTTTGGTCTGGTTTTTTATAAAAATTCAGACCAAACCATAGATGGCGGTTTAGCTTAACAACAAACCAAACCATTAAAACCATTCAAACCAAACCATTCATAAACGGTTTGGTTTAACAGTTTAGACTGCGACATTTAATTTTATAGTCCAAAATAACTGCAAGACTAAAATTTAATTTTGTAGTTCAAAATTTAAACTAATTTTAATACTACAATACTAAATTCAAATTAAAAATATTACAATTCAAAATCTAAATTAAAACAATGTATTACAATCCAAGCTAAAAATTAACAATTAAAAATATATATTAGTCATATATATATTATTAATAATAAAAAATATTATAAATGTATATAATATTAAGTGCGGTTTGCGGTTTGGTCTGGTCTAAAAATTATCCAAACCGCAAACCAAACCATTAATGACGGTTTTTTAACATAGTAAACCAAACCAAACCATTATCTTCTACAAACCAAACCGAACCAAAAGCAACGATTTGGTTCGGTTTGAACGGTTTAGTTCGGTTTTGCCCACCCCTAATAGCCATAGATGTAAAAAAGTTGACTGCGTTTAATATTTAATAAGAAAATACTTTTAAATATATATTATATCATATTAAATATTTCTAAAAAGTATATCATATTTAAATTCTAATTATTTCAAAATATCTTTTTGAACAGGACATTTGGTCATCCATTTGAATGTACATGACAAAAGGAAACTTATAGGGTATAACTATTTAAAATTTAAAATGGTTTGAAATAATTAATAATTAAAAATGAAATAATATTATTTACAAATAAAATAATATTAATATATTGTTTTATTTATAGATAACATTATTTTATTATGAATAGTATTATTTTATTTATAAATTTGATTATTTTAATAATATGCTGTAAAAAAATTTCGACACAGAGTATTAATGTAATAAATTAATTATCTCATCCAATCCAAGATGCTAAATATAGCTTTAAAATTAAATAAAAATTCCAATTGAAAAGACTTCTATGCTTTTAAATTTATTCTAAAAACCTCAAATACAAATATTATTGTGCACAAGAAAACAAAGAAAAAAAATAAAAAGGACACTTATTTTTTGGGTAGTCTGGAAAGGACAAAGCAATAATATATATTCATAAATGGTCACATTTCTATATGTACATTTGCTCCTAAGGGGCACATTTTTTCATATCTCATCGCATCAATGCAAAGCACATTACCATTTGTAGGAATAAAAATGTTAATAAATAAAGGAAAAATACAATAAAATACAAACTTTAATTAATTTATTAAAGTTATAATTAAAAAAAAAAAAACCCAAATCTCAATTTCCTTTTGTAAAATAGTGGGTTTGTTCTAAAAAAATTTAAAAAAAAAAAAAAAAACCTCAAAAGCTATAATCGGGTTTGAAGGCTATGTTCCCGGATGGTTTTGAGGAATCTTTTAAACCTTTCAAACCTCCATTTTTGTCACTTCCTTCATCTTTATTACCAACCTTGTCCTCTTCTTCTTCTCCTAATTTGTCTTCTTCTTCAGAAATGAAAGCTGGATGGTTTAAGATATTTTTAAGCAACTGAGTACCTCTCAGAGCATTCGTCAATGGCAGATGTCCTTCTGGCGTATCGCCATCAAGCTCCCAAACGAACTCGTCAGGAAAAGACCTGTAATTGTACTGCTCAACCTCGGTGTCGAGCTTCTTCATCCACGCGACTTTAATAAAAAACCTCGTGAAATCCCTATCCGCTTTCTCGAAAATCTTCTTCTGGACGCTGTATCCGAACCTGTTGTCGCTGTGGCGTTTCCAGAGCTCGTCGATGGCTCTAAGATCGGATTCCGAAACGAATTGGACCTCCGAGAAGAACACATAGCCGCGCTTCTGCGCCGCTTCTCCGGCGAGAACAATGAGAAGACGGCGAGTTTCTTCGTCGGCTTGCCGGAAGTTTTTGGCGGATAGGTGGTGCCGGAGGGTGTCAAAGGAGATGGTTTCGGAGGTCGAAGGTGAGATGGAGGAAGTGGTGGAGGAGAGAGAAAAGGTGGTGGTGGAGGAGGAGAGAGAGTAGTGAGAGAGAGAAGTTGTCGTGGGGGTGTTTGGTTTGAGGGAAAGTGAAGAAGAGAAAGTAGTAGGAGTGTCTGAGAGGTATTGGCGCATGGGGAGGGAATGGTGTATGGATTGGAGAGTGTTTGTTGCCATGGAGGAGAGAGAGAGCAGAGAGAGAGAGAGGTGTTGTGGTGGAGGAGTTTGAAGAGGAAGAAGAAGAAGATTGGAAATAAGGGAGTAGAGAAAGAGATTGGCTTTGGTTTTGAGATGCAAAGGAATTTTTTATGAGAGAGATAAGAAATGAGTGAAGAAGGAAAGGAAAGGAAAAGCTAATCAGGAGAAATAGAATGCTGCATTTTAATTGGTCAGCTCAGGGTGAGGCTGGATTTTCTCTCTCTTTCATTTCATTTCTTAATTAACAAATCCATGAAAAATAATACTATACACATTTTCTTTATCATTATCAAAAAGTTATTTTTGACTATTAGTCCCTAAACTATATAGTATTTTCACTTTGGTCTCCAACGTTTTTATTTTTTTTTATTTTTTAACTTTAGTCTTCAAATGTATGAAAAAATCCAGCCTTAGTTCTTACTTTATTTTTCGTCCATTTTTGCTAATGGAATTGGTACGTGCATGTCACTTGCATTGTCAACCAGGTCCTGGAGTATAATGATCAACTTGCAAGGACCAAAGTGAGATTTACAAAGATTTACCACCCAAAAAAAAAAAAAGTGAGATTTACAAAGTTTAGAGATATCCGTAGATCTCATTTTTGGTCTCTAAATTTTACTTTATTTTATCTCACTTTAATCTTCAAATGCATAAAAAATAGTAATTATACACATTCTGTTTATTATTACATAATTTTTTTTAATCTTTTCATTTTCAACATAATTATTCTAGACAAAACCAGACAAGAAAAATATTAATTTGTTTAAAGTGTTATATAAAAAGAAATTTCTATACATTTTTTTTGTTCTCTTTCCCATTCACTGCGCATAGATCCATTTCCTTAGGAGCTACCACCTCGCCTCGCCGGAGTAAATTTAACACACCTTTATGTAAATTTAACTCTGTATTTAAATGCCACTAAGAGAGAATCAGTACACCAAAGAAAATATTGGGTTGAACAAGGCTTTTTGAAAACTTGGTCATTTACATCTTACATTTTACTTGGGAAAATGAAAATCTAACATGGAACATCAACACGAGTAGACAAGAAACACAGCATAAAGAAATAATACTTTTAAGCAACAAACCATATTGCTGCTAAAATTAACTGGTTACGTAGCTTTCGGTTGAACTCTCTGTTGGTCGGGAAATTCAAACCGAGTCAAGGGGCATCCTTCACAGCTCCATTAATTTATCGGGCATTCCTCTCTTCTCTTGCTTCAAGGGCATCCACTTCCTCATTAGATAGAAGATCGACAATAGGTTCATATACATCCCATTCCTTTCTCTTCCTGAAACATATGAGAGCAAGCAGCAAACATTAAGCACCTTACCTTAATTTATTTTCCTGAAAATTTTATCTTCTTCAAGCACAAATGTTAGAGAACAGCCGGAAAGATAATGTTATTTAGAGGAAACAATTAAATGAAATTGTGTTGGGTGTAAGAAAAGACCACCATCATATACATGTTTGTGTGTGTATATGTATGCAACGTATATAAATATATACATATATAAATAATACACACACAAACATGTATAAATATATACACACAATCAGGCTCCTATCTAGATCTAATGATTTTAACATTAGAACTTTCTTTTTCAGGCCTTGGATTATTTCAAACGCTGAATTTTAAAAATTCATTCAAGGTCATTTGGGGGTCCCTATAGGGTTCATGCGGAGTCAACCTCTCATCAGGGTTTATGTGGCAAGTGTTTAGGCATTGGATGCATTAATAATTGGTATTTGCATTTAAATACAAATAACAAAAACCTAGATGGCATGTGGTAGCTTTTCTACTTGCCACATAAGCATCCTTATTTAATAAAATTAGGGATTCCCAAATTAGAAAATTTGTGTATGTAAATCCATATAATCAAAAACATTGTTCAGAAAACACATTACTTAACCTAACATTATAGAACTTGCAATACAGATAAACTGATTTAGGCATTTTGTCCATAACATGGGAAAACGATTTTGGAGAGGCATGGAGTAATCATTTCCAACTAAAGTAACCAATCCAAAAATTTTAGTTCTCCTGCCATTTATTTTGAGAGCTTTTAGAAAGTGTCTAAAGACAATATGAATGAAGGGCTCATCATCCTGCTTCCCAGGACATTCTTACTTGAAAAGCAAATGAAAACAAGAGTCAGTTGTGGATATTGGGAAGGGATGTGATGCGAATACAAGAAATGACTCATGAGTAATCTGGTAAAATAAAATGTCTGGGTAAATAGCTTTCAGTTCGAATGGGAACAAGCGGCTGTTCAAGGAAGAAAATTGTGGTCTGATACTGTACCTACCAGGATTAAAAAGGTGGGTTCACAAAGTAATAGAAAAATAATGATCATAGTCATCAGTTTGGCCATATGAAAGGTATTCAGGGCTTATTTGGAGGTTAAAGTTTCAATGTTAAATCCAAGAAGAATCATGTCCCATTACAATACTTACATCATATAGAAGCTTCTCTGATAAAGAGGCATCTAATGATCAAAGTGTCCAATATGACAATACAGTCTGTTTTAAACAGATAAGAAATTTTCCAAAGTAGAACATACATACCGAACAACACTAGATTTGTGACCAAATAACTTCACGAGATCCACTGCACTACCACCTGCTTTACTGTGGTTGTGTGTGTGACAGGGGTAGAGAGAGAGGAAGTATATCGGTTACTACTCACATCCATTGGACATCTTAAAATGCTAATATATCAGCCTCTTTAATGCTGCAATCCTATACTCTTCTAATACTGCAATAAAATATGAGCAGCATTTGATAAAAACAAAAGAGAATTCATAAGTATAAACCTGGCAAGCGCATGTTCAGCCCCACGACGGCCCTTCTTGTTTATTCTGCTCTCTCTAGCTGAAGCTACACTTTGAATTGCAATCTAGATTATGCAATTTGATAAGGTTATGGCGACTATATCAAACAAATCAAAGTTGTATATTGAAGGGGGGAAAAAAAAAGGTTAAAAAAGAAAAGATAAAGCTTTGTTTACATTTTATCCACGTATACAGAGATAAAAAAGGCAATGATATCTAACCTCATACAGTTGTTCTCTAATTGCAAAAGCAATTGCAGGCTGAAAAAGAGAAGTTATTTCCTTAGGTTTCAGATGACACAAAAAAAATTCAAAGAAAAATAAGGGGGGAGACAGGGAGGTGGTAGAGGAAGGAGAATGCTGCCTCATTATGAGGCATAAAGTTTTTCCTATTCTTTTTTGTACTTACTCCAACTTCAGGGTCATCAATAGCTAAATCTCTGCAGAAGGTTCTGGCAAACTCTTCCGGATCACTTTCAAAGTTGTTCAAGTCCTGGAAGTTATCAAAACCCATGCATATAAGCAGATGTTCAACACAAAAGCACTGACATTCATGGTGAACATATCACATACTGCTTACTATAACAGGATGAAATCAAAATTAATTCACCTTACCCACAAAAATTGGTCCTTTATGAGAGTATGGTTTACGCGAAGATCAAGCTGAGAAGAAAAACAAAATGATAAAGTTGTTAACAAACCCATCATTCAACAAGAGGGGAAGGAAAATAAGGGATATATGCTAAGTAGGACTAACCTTAATAGGAACAATCTTCTCGCCAGCATACATATCTTGGCCTTCAAATGACCGAAAGTCAGCCAGTTGAGACTGATAATGCAAAGTTCGACACAAGAAGCAATATTAATATTGGATTATTGAAGAGAAAAGAAAGTGGAGCATAACGAGGGGTTGGCTATGCCTGAATAGAAGAAGCAATATGTGTTACAAATACTGGAGGGAGCTTCAAGTCTTTGACAGTCCTTTTTGCAAAGACCACAATTTCAGAGTCAGGATCTACAAAACAACAACCATTTGAAGAATTATATCAGATTAAAAATTATATAAACTTCGAGATGCACATATAATGAAGTTGGTCAGTAATAGTAGTAGTTTGTTACCAGAAGGGTTCCAAGTGAAAGCATCTTTAAACCTCTGGTCGTCCACTTCAATGTCCAACCGTATTGGCACTAAATTTTCCGCGGTCGGGCTGCCAATATGCCATGTTTTTTTGGATTCATATCAAATACATTATACAATTAGAACTATGAGAATTCCAAAAAAGTTAATACAAACTTACATCCTGAACTTCACAGCTGTGCTTTTCCAACCTGACGCCTGCCCTTTCATTACTATTCTTCTTTAAGCAAACTTGGAATCCTAAATTTCAACTTGTCAGCTTCTCGCTATCATTTATGGCACCACCTCGAGACTCCCAAGTTCAAGACTCAGTACCCAATTGTGAATGCAGTGGTTGTCTTGTCTAATACTAATGTAAAAGAACCAAATGAGTTAACAATAAGCAGTTGAAGGTGCTCTTCCTATCAAATAGAAGAGGCAAAAGCCACACAAAAAAGATGAAACAAATGAGTACAAAATGGCAGGAAATATGTGGTTTGAATACTTATAAGTTCTACAGACAAGGTCTTTAAGTTTTCTGCATGTAACAAAGTCAATTTTAAATGTGACCGTAAGGAGATCCAGATCTTCAAAACCTTAAAAGAAAGCCTAAATCTGTATTCATAAAAGTCAATGTTAATGGACTACAGGGATTTCCTTTTCCTGACTACTTTCAAATAAGATTGACTGAGGAGTGTCATCAGGTGTTCTGACATGATTTATGGATTTAGAAGTAATACATTTCAACCAGCAATGAAGGTCATGCTTTACTTTTATAATCATTCATTCAATCAAACGCTCGAACTGAATCTAAAAGCAGTTGTGTGTGTGCACATTCTAATATTATTAGTAATGTTTAATCTTAAGTGCATTTTTTAGCAAATGGGCATTTTAAATTTATCTAGAGAACAGTAAATGAACTTATTTACTATGTAAAGACCAGTTGTTTTCTGAAATACATATCTTTGGTTGATTTTATTATAACAACAAACAAAAAATCTGAAGCCAGTTTTTGGTCCCATCTATTGGCTCCTAAAACAAATGTAAAATGTAAATAATGAAAAATCATCTTTAAATTGCAAAAGAACATATTTTTCTTAGTTACTCGTGCTACTATTGAAATTAGCACACCGATCTTATGCGCTAACAGCAAAAAGCATACAACTTGATGACTTCCTATGTCAAGCTTAGCGCATGAATAAAGTACATTCCTTGTTGAGCTTCCAGAGGAAATAACAGGGTTTACATTTAAACTCAAGAACTCAATACTTACATGCACATATCTATATATAAACTTAATTTATGTAATATGTCAATCCAAAGCCCAAATTAAATTGTATATATATTTTATTTTTAGCTTCTAAAAATCAAAGAATCAAACAGTTTCTGGTACCTTAGAGAAACCAAATGCCCAAAAGGAATTAAATTTGATAAGATATACAAGCATTAAATATTGAGTTATTAGATGAGCTTCCAGCATATTTTTCCTGCCATTAATTTGCTTTAGTTTTCCCTAATTTTAGTGCTTAGCAGTGCATTGCACAGAAATAGCATACATTTTGATTGTCTGAAATCTATATGTTTAAGTTTTCTGACATTAGAAATTGTCAGATGTTACATAAACTATATAAGCTTTTTATAACACTGCCAATACAATTTAATTATGGCTGTTTAGAAATTGTCTGAAATCTTACATTTTCCTATATAGTTGCAGTAGCTGTAGAACAACTATTTTAAGGTACACGAATAGGGAGTAATGGCGAAGGATAAAAGGACTAGGTGTTCAAATTTAGCTAAATGTGTTCATCACTAACATTAGCCATGTATTTTTTGACCTCCCCTTCCTTTTGTACATCAATTCAGCATACAGAAAAGCATATTCACTTTCACTAAATTAAATGCACACAAGAAAAAAATTAAATAAACAAATCCATATATATATATATAAGACAAAAGAAAGAAAAAGAAAAAAAAACTAATCAAGTGGCAGAAAATTAAACTCGTATCAGCAAGCTAAGGCTAAGCCATATTACCAATTGCTAGCTAATCAAATGCCTGTGTAGTATTCAAAAATATCATTTGGATCACATACATTACAAGGAAATTCAGCACCAAAACCACTAATCAGAATTCAAAATTCACAAAAAAAAAATCCATCAAATATTCCAACATATACCAGAAAAATTAGAAGAAGAAAAAGGAACTAAAAAAAAAACAATCTAAAGCAAAAGAAATAGGCCGAGAGGGTGAGCTGAACCTGAGGGAGATCTAGAGCAACCTTCGACTTGAGAGAGAGAGAAGAGAGACCGAGAGAGTTAAGAGTCTGAAAGTTCGCACAATTACATATTAAAAAGTAAATAATAAAAAAGACAGGAGGGATGAGATGAAGGCTTACCATGAGACTGAGAGCCGAAAGGGACGCCGGTGAGCCTGAGCTTTGTCCTTGAAGCGGAAAATAGAGGCCGATAGACAGGAAGGAGAAAACCGGCGAGGGTTTAACTTCTTACACCGTTTCCAATGAGTACGTGGATTACTGTATATCTATGGTAAAAATACATATGGTTTAAATTTATACCGCCTAAATACACATTTAATTTAAAAATTATTTTATAATAATAATATGTATAAAAATTATTTATAATTATTAATTAATATTTTAAATTTAATAATGTCTGATGAAATTTTTAGAAATTGACATTTATATTGATAATGTCAATATCATATCAGTTTGACGTTCATTATATATTACTATTTGAGCGTATTTTTTTTAAAATAATATTTATATATAAAAAAAATACATTTTAGTACCCTGTAATTTGTTAAACTTGCACATTAGACTTTTAAGTTTCAAATGTATTATATTAAGCTTTAAATTTACATTTTATGCCACAATAGGCCTTCGATATTCAAGTGTATCGCATTAAGCTTTCAATTTACATTTTATGTCACATTAGGCCTTCAAATTTCAAGTGTATCACATTAATCTTTCAATTTATAGTTTATGTCATAATAAATAATTAATGTACTTTAAAACCTTCTATAAATTTTATTTATTTTTAAATAAAAAACATTAAAATTAATTTAAACATTTAATACTTTANAAAAAGTATACGCGCTGCGTCGCTAAAAGCCTAATCTAGTTTTTTAATTTATTTTTTGAAATTAATTTATTAATCTAATTTAAGTTATTAATGAAAAATGTTAATTTAATATAGTTTAAATTATTAATTTAAAATAATTATAATAATATGGGATAAAAAAGGTAATTAAAGTTGATAGCTGCATGTGGTAAAATTTATTAAATTGAATTTTTAATTTTTTTCTAAAATTAATTTAGTTTTTGAAATTACTTTCTTATGTAGTTTTTTAAAATTTATTTTTTATCTTAATTTTTTATGTTAATTAAAAATTTTAATTTTGTAAACTAATTTAAATTATTAATATGTCTGACTAATTTTGTAAAAACAATGGGCACTCGTAGGACAACACTTATGGTACTATATATGTTGCTTAAACTATAAATGATAATATTATTTTATATGCTTTGTAAAATAGGTGTCACAAATTGTAGGAGAGTATCTCCAATAATTCACAAACGATGATATAATATGCTATCGTGTTGCCAATTTATGATTAAATTGCGACATTATTTCTTCTTATATCTTTGATTTTGTTTCACGTACTATTTTAGCGACACAATACCCACATGTGTGGCTAATGGTTTTTGGCGCATATTTATGTAGTGACACGAGACCCACATGAGTCGCTAACATTGTTTGCGCGTAATTATTTACCAACATAAGATGTTGTTGTGTTGCCTATTTTGTTTAACGCTCATATTTTTTACCACAATTTACTAACATGTCTCTAATTGTATTTTGGTGCCATTGATGAAACAAGTTAGCGACAAAGTAGTGTTGCCTTTGGTTGCAATAAAGGTGACACAATAACTTTATGTCGTTTATTATTTTTTGGTGACACAAATTTTTGTGTGTGTTGTGGATCCCCAATTTTAGCATAATAATTCTTCCAATGTTCTTCGATATTGATTGAGAATGCATATACATCGCAGATGTATACTGTGGTGAAGCTTGAGAAAGAATGGAATATTTTTTTTAAAATCTTTTGATATTAAGAAGGCGCATTATAGAAGGCGTTACGTTCCATTCATAATGCCTAGACGGTATCATGAACACCTTTTTGTACTATTCTTCTTCAACTATTTGAATCTGCCAATATCAACTTTTTATATCGATCTTTAAGAATGTCTAGCTCTATATAATATTTTGAGAAAATATCTTTTGTTCGTAATTTGATATATGATCCATTTTATGACATCGTTCAATGGTTTATAATTAATAACTAATATGGGCACTCCCTTTTCTATTTGTAGAAAGTTAGCCAGAACCATGGAGAGTAGCTTATCCTAATTAAATTTTTATCCAGCAGATCCTGAATTTCTTTTTAAGATTGCTTTGAATGTTTATCATTCATCTGAAATGGTGGAGCTTTTGTCTTAATTATTCTTTAACTAAATCATCCACAAATGGTAAATTTACTATCCCATAAGGCATTTAGTTGAAGGTATTCTCTCTTTTATTTTTTATAAAATTGACTCCTGCTAGATTATAAATGGTCATATGCATGGAATTAAAATTATATTATTGCTTTTTTTACATGTCATCAACTCATTCACTAAAGTTCAAGCATAGATACTATATATTTTTTAGATGTAAAGCAAACTAGATTTTATATTTTTCGACTAGTTTTTGGCAAGAACTATATTGAGTAGACTATGGTTATTATAGTGAAATTAGACAAATTTTTCACTACTTTATATATTTTTGAACAACTACGTTGGATCCTTTTGTTGGTTATTAATATTTATAAAAGAAAGTTGATAGATGGATTACTTTTGTACATTGTCCATATTAAGTTCAATGATTTTATTAATTACTGAATTTGTCTTTTATTTTATAAGTCATTAAAATTTATGTATCCAACACACATTATTAAATTACAAAAAAAAAAAAACCTAAAAAAGAGGAATACAAAATTATTTCAGCATTTTAATAAAAAAATAAATATTATTAATGGCTTCCAATGCAAGCTGTGAAAGATATTAAATCAAAATATTAGGCATCCAAAATATGCTTTAAAAGTTTATTATTTACGACATGCAAACATATGTTATAAATGATGGTATTTGTTTATTTCACTTTCATTTTTATGGCATGAATTGTATGCCATAAAAATATATTCATTAACAGCAAGAAAATGTCTGCCATAATAAGAAGATTTACGGCATTTTTAAATATATTTACAGTAGACAATGAAATCCGTAAAAATAATGGCTTTTTATGGCAAGGCTTTATACGGCTTACAGATTGTATGACATAAAGCATTTTAATGGCGTACAAAGCATGGCGTAAAAATCAACTTTTGTTGTAGTGTATGTATAAGCATACTTCTTTTTCAAGGACTTTCTAAAATTCATCAATCCTTTTCATAGCTTATGGATAGCTTATTTTTTCCTGGATCATTTTGATCTTGACCTTTTCTCATAGGGAGAAATTTTTTCTTTACTTTTCATTTTTGTATACAAGCAATGAATTTCTTATCGTCTTTGTACCTCAATGAAGTTAAATTTGACTTCATGTCCATGTAGTTCTGCTTTCATTCATTTTTGGCTAACATGTATTGGATAAAGCAGGTTTAGGAAGGGAGATTCAAGAATTACTCTTTGCGATATATTTTTCACAAGGACGCATGAAGTCTCAAGGAATATTCCTTGAGCACCGACCGTTGGCCCTGAAAGCTTGTAACTTACAAGCACTTTTCTCCCATCTGCGGTATTCAGTTCTTGAGTAGTTGTTGAAAGGAATCTATTAGGAACAAGTCCTTTTGATATACAATTTAAATATACTCCTCAATCTATCAAGTAATTGCTTCGGATTCCCATTCTCTTCCTACTCTTATTTTAACTTTAGAGTACCATTTTTGTATGACGGCTCTATCAATGGAGTCTTCACTTTATCTTTGATAAACCTCATCCAGATGTTGATAAAGCTGTTAGAGTTTGATAAGGACTAGTCATCTCTATACTACAGTTAGAGGATCATAAATAGTAGTATATATGTATCTGTGATACTAACATAAAGTGTACGAGAAAATATTGTTTTTGTTTTACTTAATAGATACAAAGATTTATTTTTCATAATGGTATCAGAGCAGAGTACAATTGGCCTAAATGTCTTGTCTAAGGCTGAACCCAAATTAACTATACAATCTCTCCATTAGTGTTCCAGTTTAATCTCATTAAAGCTGGACTCGTCAAATTATCTTTTGTGGCGTTGTTAGATTCAAACATTGATAGAAAGTCTAGGCATTTTTCACCACATTGCAGATGCAGGTTCCACCATTGAAAGAAATACCGTAACTCAAAATAAGTGAATCAAAATCATTTACTGCGTCTAAAAGTGCATAAAAATCTATGGTGGTCAATCCAAATTATGGCTTATGGATGCAAAATGATGGACTTTTGATAACCTGGTTTCGTGGAACTATGTCTATAAACATTCTTAGCATAACTTTTGGCTTGGATACTGTGTTCTCAGTATGGAAAGCTATCAAGGAGAATCTTTTGCCAACCATAAAAGATAAGGAAATCTTTCTTACAGATAATCTTAAGTCATTAAAGAAAGCTGATTTATCTATTGATGATTATATTCGTCAATTCTGTTTTATTTGTGATAACCTTGCAGCAATAGGAAAACCAATTGGATACTTGGATAAGTGGTTTCATCTGTCACGAGGATTGGGATCAAAATACTAGGATTTTCGCTTAGCGATTTTTTCAAAGGCACCATATCCATCGTTCACTCAGTTTGTGCTAGCCTTGAAAGGACATGAATAAATTCTCATCAATCAAAGATCTGAAGAGAAATCATACCTTGATCAATATCAAGCTTTTGTCAGTTGTCATGGGAGAGGCCGATCACAGTGGTGGACATTTTTCTTCACGTGTTCATAATTTTGGACCAGCAAGTTGTGGTTTCAATCACATTCATCGTTATCCACCACATTGGAATCAAGGACATCAGAACTCTTTCCCATCCAGTGGTCATATACATCCTCAATGGAGCACCAAATCTTCTCAACCAAAATCACATAATGATAGCACCATGCAAGCATATCAATGACGAATTGGCTCTTACCAAGGTGTGATTTTTTAGATATCTTCAAGGCCAAATCACACAGCCACACACGTTGTTGGAATAGGTATGATTATATTGATGATCAAATTGAAGACACACAACAAGCCTTAATTGTGTTTAAGGAATCCAGTGATTCTGCTTTCTATGTTGACTCAGGTGCTAATGCCTTTATGGGTTCAACACTTAATGTAGTAAAGGCAGGAGCAGCTTCTGATAGATTGTGGCATCAACGTTTAGGACATCCAAATTCAAATTCTTTGAATTTGTTAAATAAATGTAAAGCTATTATTATTACTTCTTGGTTAAAGACTGTTAAGGTTTGTACTAGTTGCCAATTGGGCAAACGATGTAAGCTTCCTTTTGATTTGTCTAGTAGTATTTCAGTATCTGTTTTGGATAAAATACATTGTGATTTATGGGGGCCTACTCTTGTTTTATCAAATCAGAGGTATTCTTATTATGTTATTTTCGTTGATAACTGCACATGGTTCAACTATTTCAATTGTTTGTGGAAAATCAATTTTATTATATTTCAATTGTTTGTGGAAAATCAATTTGATCGTAAAATAGAAATATTCCAAAGTGATAGTGGCAGTGAATTTTTATCGAATAAATTTAAAAGTCATTTGGAATCATGTGGAATACATCATCAAATTTCTTGTCCATGTACACCACAACAAAATGGTGTTGCTGAGAGAAAACACAGACACATAGTCGAAATAGGCTCAACCATGATGTTTCATGCCAATTTACCAATGCGATATTGGGTGGATGTTTTTTTAATAGATTGTTTACTTAATCAACCGGCTACCTACCAAAACTTTTGGAATGTACACTCTTTACTTAAGATTACTTGGTTAACAAGCATATTACAGTTGGCTCAGGGTCTTAGGATGTCGATGATTTTCTTATCTATGACAGACTGGACAACATAAATTCAAAAAGAAGACATATCCCTGTGTTTTTATTGGGTACAGTACATGTCATAAAGGTTACAGATGTTTACATCCTATTACAAATAAAGTGTTTATTTCTCACCATGTGGTGTTTGATGAAATTGTCTTTCCATTCCCATCCTTTGTCTCATCTTCATCTTTGGTGCAGGACCCACATACTCTCACTACATTTCCTAACACAGACAAGTGGCTAGAACACAAAGAACCATGCTCTCAAACACAAGTACAGGAAGAAAACAATGATCTCCACATTACTTCTCTCTCCCCATCCACCAGTACGTGTTGTGATGATCCTAGTCTTAAATTAATTCCACCTTTTCCATTAAATAATTCTCCTATACGTACATCCTTATCACATGAGCCTACAACTCCTACTTCCATTACATTTCCATTACATTGATAAGTATTTAGACATGATGTTTTGAAAAGATTACTTTACATGGCATCCTATGTTTCAGTCACTTGACTAGAGAAAGATGACGAGGTTCCTACAATGACGCCTTTAGGATGCTAGGACATCAAGATGAGTTAACATCGCCATCCCTTTGCCTAATGATGCCATCAAAATGATGAGGATCACTTGGCCTTTTGATATATTGTGTGGTACATGAGATGTTGGATTTGGATTTAAATGATTTCAGATGACTTTTATTAACAATGGTGGAATTAAAGTTGATGACTATTTTATGATGGTTTTAAATGATTTCATTGCGATTTGATTATTTGATCATGCGTGGATCAAATAATTCCCCCTTTTCTTAATAAAAATGTTTTAAACATAGTTTAACCTTTTTCTGATTTTTAATCACATTAATTATTTTGCAGTTAAGACTTGAGTTTTGTAAAATGTTTTTAAATGTGAAACATTACAAAAGTTTAAATGGGAAATCAAATTGGGGTTGAGAGTTTATTACTGTGCTTAATGCTTTTGTGATAAGACTGCCTTGGGAATCTCTCTAGAATTCTCTAAAAAGGGCTCGTATGGAGAAGATTCTATTAGAACCATTTCTAGAAATGTGGTAAAATCATCCTTGAAAGGTTTGCTAAACAAAAAATAATTAAAAATGAAATATCATTTAAATAAATAATAATACAAGCATAGGTAAGAGAATAAATAAGTGAAAGTTACATATAAGAGACCTTGCCTCCACTTTGATTTCTCAAAAGCTTGTTAAAAGCTCATACCTATAAACCCTCCTCAAAACTAAATGTTTGTTTGAGCGCTCTAAATGTCTCTCTCTAATTTAGCTCTGAGTGTGGAATAATGGTTATGAAGAGAAAAGGAATGCAACGAATAGTGGAGAGCTTTAATTGTGAATTATTTGAGATATTTCTGCATGTATATATAGGGTTCTCAGAGCTTTTAAATCCTATTTGTATTCAATATGGGATTCATTCTCCCTCCATTTCTAGTAGTGCTTGTGGATGCAAGAAATTGCACAAATGTAGAATCTAGTGATTGTGTGAAATCTACAAAAACTATGGAAGAACGTGAAAGGACCTTGTGACACTGGTGTGGTACAGGCCAAAGGCACTCTAACGCTTAAGTCAATGGCAGTGAAATGGTAGGAAAGGTTTTGTATAGTGAAAGTAAATTTAGTGAAATATTTTAAGTATCGATAATGTACCTTTGTTCTACCTTTTTGAGGTACTTATAGTAGCTTTTGGTTATTTGGATTTGCAAAAAATCTGTGCATGGCTGATTTGCTGTAATTTTATGATCTTGCCTTTATTTTGTTGTTTGCATTTTATAATGTTTGTTTCTAAGAGATTGTTCCGTTAATATCTTTTTGAATTTGATTAGTTTCTGATATCTTTCATTTACCGTTGTTTATATGACAATCCTAAGCCAATTCCTACCTAAGCCAATGGAATCGGTTACTTGAGTCCAGAAACTGCCTGAGTCTGGAGTCGCTCGAGCCCTGTAGTTGCCTAAGCTCTAGAGTTTCTTGAGTCTAGGTCCTCATTAGTATTAAATGCCCATACTTTCATATGGATTTCCAGGTCAACAAGATGAGCTGGCACTATGTGATGATTTATACCTAGACACTCCTGGCTTGATCCATGATAAAAAAAATGACAAACAAATAAAAAATGACAATACAAAAACCAAAACGAAGACACCAAGAAAATAATTAAAATGCAAATGTGAACATAAAATGCATGAAACAGTGAAATTAAAACATAAAGCACACTTTAAATACTAAATAACCCACTGGAAAACAACTAATGTTACAAAAACAAAAAAAAAAAACAAAAACTCAAATTTGTAGTGAAAATGCTAGCTAAAATGCAAAGGAAAATGAAATGCAAGACTAAATTAAAACAAAAGTAAAATTTCAAACAGAAAAACAAATTTTAGACCCCTAACAACAAAACAAACAAAACTAAAATTTCAAACAGTAAGACAAATTTTGGACCCATAACAACAAAATAAACATCAATTAAAATAATATATAAAATTTGAGGCAAAAACCTAAAAATCAAATTCAACAAATAAAAACATGCAAATTAAACTAACTTGCAATTTTGCATATAAAAAATTAAAGAAATAAAAACACATAAGATGATGCAACTAAGATGATAAAAGAAGAATACGATGAACTTGAGACTCCGAGAAGCATCCTAAAAAGTAGCTACACTAAATGCAAAATAAAAATAGAAAATCCAAAAATCAATAGCACATTATTTTATTTACTTGAGATGAAAGTACCTTGAAATAGTGGCAACTTGATAACGAAAATTAATTGAACATCTCTAAATATGCAACTAATTAAAAAAATTCCAAAGAAAAACAAATTTGAGAAAGAAAACAGAACAAACTTAAAAACAAAAACTTAATGTGGCTGTAAAATCTATACAGCAACAACACTGTTAATTGAATAGAAGGCTTTTAGAGACAAAAATTTTTTTTCCCATTTTTGTAATTTAGCTGCATTTGAGGGTTTTTTTTGGGACATTTTCATTATTATTTAAGGTTTCCTTTGTTTAATTGGATAGAAGGCTTTTGATTAATAAAATTTTCAAAGAGTTTCTCTTTTATCCTTTCAATTTTAGGAACTTGTGTGCAAATCAATAAGTTTTGAATTGGATGTTTTCAGTTCATTGATTTCTCTTCTTTCTCATTAGCTTTCACTACTTCAAAAACTTAAAAAAAAAAAGCAAGAACAATGATCATAAAATAAAGGACAACATGGGAAATGATTAAAACAACCTTTTTTTTAAATAACAAATGTCACGGGTTGCTACAATATAAAGGTTTGAAGACAACAATTAAACAAAACACAATAAAAAAAAATCTTAGCCGTGTGAATGGACGATGATATTGCTGCAGGTTGGTGATGGAGATGATGGTGTGCATGGCCTTGGCTTATTTATGTTTCTCCTTGTACGGATAGGCTATGGTTAAAAAGTAGACAAATAGTGGATATTTTGATGAAGATATATGGTGGAGAATGTGATGGAAGAATGATGTGGAAAGCTAGAAGCAATGGTGAGAATGATGTGGTGGTGTAGGCAATGGCTAGGGTGTTTTATGGAGGTCAATGGTGTTATTTTGTGAGGCTATGGTGGGAAGAAAAAAATCAAAGGAGAAGAGTAAGGGGAGTGGTAATTCGAATCAAGAATTAAAGCCAGTCGTAATTTTTAATATGAAAATAGGAGAAGAAGAAATAATCTTTTTTGAAAAACAGAATAAGAAAGCTAATAATTATGTATTTGGAGAATTTATGTTTCAAGATTATCATACATATAAACTTGATATTCTCATTGACACTAGAGCTACGACTTCATATTGTCAACCAATTGCTTTACCATTAGAAAAATGAAAAACTATTAAAAAACCAATTTTAGCTATAGAAATTAACGGTCAACAAACTGTTATAGAACATAAGGCGAAAAGCATACCTATTTGGTTAAATGGAATTAAATTCATAATACCAAAAGTATTATGTTTTCCTACTATGCATGGAGATTTTATATTACGATATAATTTTCTTCAAAAATATTATCCACTTACTATATCTCAAACAAATGTTAGTTTAACAAAAGATAATACTTATATAACTATGTCTATTTAAAAAACACATACATAGATGTTCTCATTCTTTTAAAATAAAAGAAAAAACTAGTTATGTAGATCCATTAGATGAAAAAAACTGGACTTATAGAATTTTAGAACAAAATTTTAATGAAGATCCAATGAAGTTATGGGCAAAAAGTCCTCGTAATTCTAATTTAAATTTAGCAGATTCCAACAAGATTACTAGAGTAAAACCAATTGTCTACACTAAACATGATATATATGAATTTGAAGTTCAAANGATCTCCAGTCCAGCCCTCGAACGTGCACGAACACCTAAAAATAATTTACCGAAAAATTCTTTTAATTACCGAAAAACTAACCAGCGGCTCAGAGGAGTCCACTAAGTCTCCAACTACAAAATTAAAACACTAATTACAAGATTGCCCAGCAATTTCAGTAATTACAAAAATACCCCAATATTTTCAGAAATTACGAAAATGTCCCAAATCGGTAAAAATCCCCAAAATACACGGATTTTCCCGTTTCAAATCCGATTTCAGCAAACTTTATACCGAAACGAAATTGAAGATGCAAGGAACGAGAATCTACCTTCAATTTCAGGATTCGTCGCAGCAATTGATTGGAATCGGTCCCGGAAGATCGGACCTTCAATTTCAGGGTTTTTTTTGGGACATTTTCATTATTATTTAAGGTTTCCTTTGTTTAATTGGATAGAAGGCTTTTGATTAATAAAATTTTCAAAGAGTTTCTCTTTTATCCTTTCAATTTTAGGAACTTGTGTGCAAATCAATAAGTTTTGAATTGGATGTTTTCAGTTCATTGATTTCTCTTCTTTCTCATTAGCTTTCACTACTTCAAAAACTTAAAAAAAAAAAGCAAGAACAATGATCATAAAATAAAGGACAACATGGGAAATGATTAAAACAACCTTTTTTTTAAATAACAAATGTCACGGGTTGCTACAATATAAAGGTTTGAAGACAACAATTAAACAAAACACAATAAAAAAAAATCTTAGCCGTGTGAATGGACGATGATATTGCTGCAGGTTGGTGATGGAGATGATGGTGTGCATGGCCTTGGCTTATTTAAAACGATCATTGAAAACACGAATCAATCTCTAAAACCATAAATATAATCTCAACAAGAAACATTAAATTTATTCGTAAATCATGTTTGATTAAAATGGCAAATAGAACATTTGTTAAAGCCAACACCAATCTAAAACCAAATACCATGGCTCCAACCCACAAATTCAAAACCATCAATTTAAAATCAGCAATCAACAAATATAAAACCCAACCAGTACTACAACATAGTATTGTGTCGTGTGACCCTCCGTCCTGATGGCGTCACAGGCGGGGGGAGGGGGGTAAATTCATCACAACGAACCGGCATCCCAAATCCGTCATGGCTGGATCCTCATCATCTCTCTCCCGACACGTTTCCGCAGCAGAGGATGGCATAATACATATAGCGCGCATAATAATACATCTCAATCAACATCTCGATACCGTGTGGTACTCCTCAAAATCATGTCTAAAATCCTTCATCATCGAATATCAACAATTTTTCAAAGCCTTTTACTTTCAAACAATTTTCCAAAATCTTATCTTTTGAAAAATTTTACGAAAAACAATCAAATATTTCGCATATCAGAAAATTGCCCCAAAATTCTTAAATTCCACAAAAGCCATAATTTTTCTTTAAATCACCAATTTTCACAAAATTGTAAAATATTCAAAATATCAAAATCACCGATAACCATTTAAAACACAAATGCACATTTAGTCTTAAATCATCAATAATTTAAATCAGGATATAATATATTTAATAAACATAATTTAAAAGCGCAAGAAATTTCAATCAAAACAAATCATATGCAGTTAAATCATAATAATATATAATCCCAAAATGATTTAGAAAATAAATGCACTCACAAGTCTGACGCGTGCTCCTGCTGGATCTCCAGTCCAGCCCTCGAACGTGCACGAACACCTAAAAATAATTTACCGAAAAATTCTTTTAATTACTGAAAAACTAACCAGCGGCTCAGAGGAGTCCACTAAGTCTCCAACTACAAAATTAAAACACTAATTACAAGATTGCCCAGCAATTTCAGTAATTACAAAAATACCCCAATATTTTCAGAAATTACGAAAATGTCCCAAATCGGTAAAAATCCCCAAAATACACGGATTTTCCCGTTTCAAATCCGATTTCAGCAAACTTTATACCGAAACGAAATTGAAGATGCAAGGAACGAGAATCTACCTTCAATTTCAGGATTCGTCGCAGCAATTGATTGGAATCGGTCCCGGAAGATCGGACCTCGGCCGGGATTGTGCGTTTTCGAATCCGACCAAAATTAAATCAAATTGAAGGTACAGCAAGCTTGCCCACAACCCTAGGAACGCGTTGGAACGGGTGGTGAGCACCCACTCGCCGGAAAAGGACGCTTGGGCGGCGCGTGGGGCACGTGGGGTGGTCACCGGAGTCCGGCCAGCTACAGATCTGGTCGCCGGCGCGGTCTGAGGCCAGTGGTGGTGGCTGTGTCGTGCCACTCGCTGGCGATCGGAGTAGATCTAGGTGGAAAGGTGGCTGTCGCGGGTGGTTTTTCTGAGACTTCGCGGCCTTTTTCCGACGTGATACGGCAGTCTCCGGGGTCAATCTTGGTACCAAAATGTAGATCGTCGCACCAGCTTTCCAAAGGTACCAAGCACGCTCCCTAACTCCACCGGAACAGTGAGATATGGCCGGCCAAAGGTGGTGTCGCAACAGTGCAAGGGCTGCACGAGTTGCACGAGCTCTCGGTCTCGCTGAAATTTCTGGCGATCTAGGTCGTTTCACGGAGAACCACCTGTACAGGAGGTTGCCGGCTTCGATCTAGGGGTGGTGGTCGGCCAAGTCCGACCACGGTGTGGCGGCTACCGGCGTACGAAAGTGGCGCGGTGAAGGGGGTGGAAGGCGTCGGGTGTGGCTGGAAAATTCCAGAATCTGGCCAAAATTTAAAGATGAAGACAGGGCATTTTCGTCTTTTCTCAGACTTAAATATCAGTTTTTTCCAAATTACCAAATTGCCCTTTACGCTAAAATGACCATAACTTCCTGGTCTTAACTCCGAATCAAGCGTACTACTAGTCTACGAACTCGTATCGACTAGCTCTACGCAACGGTACCAAAGTCAAAGCTGAAACATAACTGTACAAAAGTTAACCATGGAGCCCACTTAAGGTCAAACTGGTCAAACTTGAATTTTATTATTTTTCTCAAACGGGATGTTACATAAATAGGTTGATTCTTTATAATATTCTATCCATTTTGGGATTTCATAAAGTTGTTCTTTAAGAATTTCATGTTTGATCATAAAGAATTGGTTGGGGCTAAGATCTTTTGCTTTTTCAAATAAAAGAGTTCTTTTCAATTTATTATAAGCTGGACCATATGTATGACCCAATAACTCATAAATTTCTATTAAATTATTAAATAATTCTTTATCAGGGTTAATATTAGGACTTAATATTTTAATAGAATTGAGAATAAGCTGGTTTAGCTTAGACA
Source organism: Ochetophila trinervis (assembly GCA_003254975.1). Classification (NCBI taxonomy): domain Eukaryota; kingdom Viridiplantae; phylum Streptophyta; class Magnoliopsida; order Rosales; family Rhamnaceae; genus Ochetophila; species Ochetophila trinervis. The sequence continues at coordinate 182,800 of QANX01003328.1, forward strand.
CTTTTTGCTGAATTTTTAGCAATTTATGTGCTAGATTACCCATATTTTTTACTAAAAGCAGTTTTTTTTTTCTAATATATGATTTTTCCATATATTATTCAAAATATAATATCGTTCTGTTTCAAGACGAGGATTAATATTTCTCAAATTCCTTTTTGTTTCTTTTTTCTAGGAATTCAGTGGCATTCTGAAAAACTTGGTCGAAAGATAAGGAGTTTACTAGGGGTTCTAAGAAAACTATGTTGATATTGTTAGGATGATATTGTTGCTAGAAGTTGACCTTTATTTGTCTTTGAAGATTGTCCTTTTTTAGGAATATGCTTCCCCTTGTTAATAGAAATCCATCTTGAATTACTCATGGTTTCTCCTTAAATAATATGCAATAAAGTTAGTTTTCCTTTTTATATATTCTATATTAAAAGGGTATTGCTTTATATAATTATACCAGTTTATTCTTCTACGATTTTTTTTCACCTTTTTGGTTGTAAGAAATTGTTTAACTGATTAATTATCAGTTCGAATAATAAATTTTTCAAGATCCAGAAAGATTCGAAATCTCTCAATGCTCATTTTTATGGCTAGTAAATCTTATTTGGCTTAAATTTACCTAAATTATATCCCCAAATTTTTTTCTCCATCAGTAGTATTAGCTATTAATACTACTCCCCAAAGTCATTACTAGCATTAGCTTCAAGAATAATTTTCTCTCTAGGTTTAGGAAAATAAACAGTAGGAATATTATTTATTTTAGATTTAATCTGTTTAATTAATTCATAATCTTTTTCAGTCTAGAAAAATTATTTATCTTTTTGCAACTTTTGTAATAAAGGTTTATCCTTTTTGGAAAGATCTTTTAAAAACTTTCTTCCATAATTTTATAATCTTAAAAAACTTTGCAATTGTTTTTTATCAATTATTTGATTAGGAAAATTTTTTATTTTGGTAATAATATGTTCTTGTAATTTAATTCCTGATTCACATAAAGTTGATCCTAAAAATTCTATCTCTTCTTTCTCAATTTCTATTTTCTTAGGACTGAGAATAATACCATGGTTGACAAATAGATGGAAAATTTGTTCTAAATATTTTTTATGATCTTCTCGGGTTTTAGAGAAAACCATTATATCATCTATATAGACTACACATAAATCTTTTAAATTTCCAAGATAGAGTCCATCTATCTCTGAAATATTTAAGGAGGCATTACATTGATCAAATGGCATTACTGTCCATTGATAATGACCATGTGGTGCGCTAAATGCCATCTCTAGTTTTGACTCATCTATAAGCTTGATTTGCCAAAATCCAAACTTATAGTCAAATTTACTGAAATAATTAGCATCTCTAGCTTGATTTACTAAAACATCTTTCCTAGGAATAAAATATCCATCAAATTCTAAATGTTGATCTAATCTTTTATAATTTACTAACATTCTAGCCTTACCTCTTTTTTGTTTAGAATGATTTCTTACCATGAAAGGTGGACTAGAATGAGGACTAGTTGTTGTTTCAATTAATCCCCTATCTAATAGTTCTTTGATTTGAATTTCAAATTCATCTAAACTTGTGTATTTTACATCATTGGTTTTACTCTAATAATCTTGTTGGGATCTGCTAATTTTAAATTACAAAAACGAGGACTTTTTGCCCATAACTTCATTGGATCTTCAGTAAAATTTTGTTCTAAAATTCTATATGTCTAATATTTTTCATCAAATGCATCTGGATAACTAATTTTTTCTTTTCTTTTAAAAGAAGGAGAACATCTATGTATATGATTTTTTAAAATAGACATAGTTATATTAGTATTATCTTTTGTCAAATAACTTTGTTTGAGATATAGTAAGAATATAATATTTTTTTTAAAAATTGTTTCCTAATATAAAATCTCCATGCATAGTAGGAAAACATAATACTTTTGGTATTATGAATTTAATTCCATTTAACTAAATAGGTATGTTTTTAGCTTTATGTTCTATAACAGTTTGTTGACCATTAATTCATATAGCTAAAATTGGTTTTTTCATAATTTTCCATTTTTCTATTGAAGCATTTGGTTGACAAACTGAAGTAGTAGCTCCAGCGTCAATGAGAATATCAAGATTATATGTTTGATAACCTTGAAATCTAAATTCTCGAAGTACATAATTATAAATTTCTTCTTCTCCTATTCACATATTAGAAATTACAATTGGCTTTAATTCTTGATTGGAACTAGAACCTATGTTACTATTCATTCGAAAAAAAATTTATTTCCTGGACAAATTGGAATATGAATATGTTTTGTNATAATAAATATATTATAATAAATTAAATAAGAATACGAAGAAAATTATAAAATTAAATTAGACTAGTTAATTATACCTTAAACCTTAGACCAGCCCAATAAATAGTCCGATATGTTAAAGTTTGGACCAACTATATGTCTGAAAGTTAAACCCGAATCCAACCCAAAAACAAAATTGAATAGGCTCGGCCGTTTGGACACGTGTTAAATTAAATTCGAATATGGTTAGATTTTGAACTTATTGACTTTTTTTATGTTCCTAATTATTACAATAATAAATACCAATGTGTACTCTAGTAATTTATAATTATTTTTATTTATTACAAATTTGACATTGAGATTTAATATTCTATCTATTATTAGCAATTATATCATTTACACAGTTTAAGAGAATTATTTGTAATAATTTGATGGTATGAATTGTGCTCTAATATTATAGTTATAATCTATTTGAAGAAAGTTGTATTCAAGAACACACAACACATTAATAAAATATTGCAACATTAACACATTTTCAAATAACATCTTAGCAAACGAATTAATTTATTTTTCTCCCCTTGCTCCAGACATAATATAAAATAATAACAGGACAAGATTAGACCAGTAAGAATCAACAAGACAGATATAGAAATTAAACAGGTAATGCTACCCAATTCATGCTTAAGACTTCTCACGACCTCAAACTAGTGCAATGAATCAAATGGTTCCCACTTCCCACACTTGAAGCTGGGGTATATACTCGGTTAGGATAGGATGCCAAATTAAATGTCCCATTGCCTCAGTTTAAATGAACCCTTGATGGCAATAAAGAAGCTTTGATGATTATCTTACATAATTACACAACGGAACTCTTTTTCATGTGCATTCCAATTACTTTCAGGCAAAGGCCATTTCAGTTGGCATGCTAATTTGGATAGACATCATTCTATCCTCTATTTACAAACTGTTGCTTATAATTTCCTCTTTTTCCATCAAAATAAAGAGACTTTTACTTGACAGATGACTTTAAGAATGGATTAGATGGACGGTTAGATGGAACATTATCTATTTCTCCTGTCTTCTTTTCTTGATTGTTCAATGACTTTAAAAATGGGTTATTTGGACGATTAGACTGTACCTGAAGCATTTCCCCAACCTTTTCCACCTCTACTACATTATTTGACTTTCCTGGGGCCATGTCTTCTATCTTCTTTACCTTCCCAATATCATGGATCATTGAAGTATGTTTTAGTTCTGTATTCTCTACGTCAACTTTAGTTCCTTGTAATTTGGCTTTTTTTGTAAACAGAGGAGCAGACAATTTCGAGGTTGATAAAGGAAAATCAGTTTCTGAAGGTTTACTTCTTTCAGTAGAAGTTGATGTCATGCTAGTTGCAATATCATTTTTGAGGGATGCATTTCCTTTCGAGCTAGGGAGGATTGTTTGCATAGTTCCTATACTTTCAATGAGCATTCTCTCCTGTTATGGAAGAAAAGATGGGAGAAAAACAAGAAGTTTGAGCAGAAAGATAAACAAAATCCTAATACGCTTAAAGCTGTTGCTACATAGTCATTATGGATATTGGAAACTAACCTCCAATACGCTATTAAACCGTTCGGCCAAGTTGGGAAGCTTCAGAACAGTAACAAGTTTAATTGCACCCTTCACTGATTTTTCTAGTGACAAAAGCTTAACTAGTTCTGTAGCCCTCACAAGCTTATCACCTGAAATAACCACAAAAGCAAGAGGTGAACTTTATAACTTAGACCACAAAAGGGGAGACAATCATAAAATTACTGTAAAAGGAAACATAATCATAGAGACTCACCACTGCAGCAGGATGCAATAAGTCTCAAGATGCATCTATCTTGAGCCGCTTCTGTATTGAAAACTTCATCATCAAGTGAAGTAGTGTCCAAACCGACACTTGACGTTTCTTCTATTTGCTTCTGAATCTGTAATTATAACACCAAAATATTTCATTGTTGGAATCAAGTAATTGACTTCCAAAGGCAGAAAGATTAAATCAATCTTCCAGAACATAGAACATGCAGTTTCTTTTCTCGAAGACTGTTGACAAGGCAAGACAGCTTTTCTAACAGGCATGCATTAAAATTTATGTGATGTGAGACCCTGGAGGCAGAGGAGACAAACCTGTGAGAGATGCATGTTGTTCAGTATAAACTCATTTTCAAGGGCTTCTGCTCCCAGGTCAGATGATGCAAGAGGAAAGGAAAGATTTAGAAGACTGAGAACTGGTTTAGGCATAACCTGAAATGGGTAGAAAGTCAAGATACGACTGAAGAAGGATAACGCATAATGCGAGTAAGTGATGACTACCCCTTACCTGAGGGAATAAGTCAGGATTTTTGCAGACTACACAAAACAGTTTGCTTGCATTCAGTCCAACCACCCAATACTTTTCATCAGACTTCTTTTCTTTACTAGCACTGCATAACAGATATTAATTTTAAGCCAATTACCAGCCTAAAAAATTGCAACTGGAAAATTTCTAATTAAGAGATTCATTTGATTGTCGTTGATAAAATAATGCAAACCTGAAAAGAGGGAGCCAACTGCCCCCATATTGGCTAGCAAAAACTCTCAGCACACCCTACAAGATTTTACTCACCACTTAGTTCAATGCTTAATAAAAAAATAAAAAGGAGAAATTATGTTAGTTGAATTATAGCAAGCTCACCTTTGAGTCATAGGAGCTCAATTGTCCTTCTTCACTAAACCCAAACCACACAAGACATGAACCAGGAGTCAATGGCAGACGCCCTCTCAGGGGCTGGACCCCATTGGATATGTCAAATACTCTAAACTCGAGCATCTGCATGTTTTTGAAAGTTTGAAACGACAAACTAATTTCAGCAATTAGGAAGAAAAATAAGTAAAAAACGAGTTAACAAATACATACAGCCAACAAGACAAAAATATGTCTCCTAACCAGGGTACGAGCATTTAAACAAATTAAAATTTGCTATTACTTTTTACCATTCTTACTGCAATATTCTTGGCAATTTTTAGAGTTAAAACTTGTGAACATATATTTTCAAAAGTCATAATTAGGTTATGCTGATCAGTCCTTGGGCAGCACTGCAATAACAGAGGGCCTATAAAGGGTTGAAAACAAGACCTGATCATTAGAGGGAAGACAGTGAGAAGCATGGGTGACAACTGCAAGTTCATCCTTGAAGCCTGATGCAGTCACCACTGGTCCATCAAGGGAGAGAACATGTTTCTGAAATGAAATGGAGTCAGGAATCCATATACGCAGAGTTAGTCACAAATCTCAGCAATGTAAACATTTTAGAATGTTCAATATTCAAAAGTACTATAAATTGGAGCTAATGTCAAATCCTAACTCAGAAGCGTAATAAAAAGTATATTAGGAATGACTCTGTAGGATTTACTTTGCTGCAACAAAAAGTAAAGTGGAAGTGAAGGAGGTAGCGTTTCCCTTCATATTTCAGCTGTCCAGTAACTAAGAAAGACAACATCAGTTTAACCAGAAACAGGTCACCCTTACTGCAAGCAATCTTTATTTTGCTATTATTTTCCCCTTTTTGTTTACCCTCTTATACTGTGATACAAATGGCTGCAAAATCTAGATAGCTACATTGTAACAACAGAATTTCACCAAATTAAATTTTCCACAGTGCTTGTTTGAAAGAACCTCAACAAACATGAAGAGCTATGATTATTTAACTAGACTTTAGTGGATAAATCTAGCATGAAAGAATATTCTTATTTTTCTGCTCATTGCTTGCAGTTTCCTTGAAATTCCCAGGAACTATTACACCTACACTCTTCTTCTTCTTTCTCTTTGTACATTTCTTACCATATTTCACTCATCTTAAAAGGCCAGACTTGCAATAACTTCTCATTACTTCCAGTACTGTTCCAACTCATTATGATAAACTTCTGAATCTTTAATTTTAATGGATGAAATATCATGGTTAAGCAATTTCCAATATGGAATGTACTAGTATGGTAGATGCTTATAACAATTACCATTACATCAATCACATGCGTTAAAAAAGTATTATTTTAAGAAGTAATAATATTATTCCCTAAAAACAGGTAATCAATCATCGAGCAAAATAGATATTCTTTTTATATGAAAATACCTGCAAACCACCCTCAGTGAAAATGCGGAGGAAATTAAGACTTGTAATTGCAGCCACCCAAGATGTACCTAGTGCCACAACCTTTATTTCTTCACCCTCAAATCGCATGGACCACTGGGTTTTTGTTTCATAGAAGTTAGCACATACCAAAAGTCACATACATCATGCACAGATATTTAAACATGTATTCAGATAAATGTGCATAGATAATTACCACATCAAAATATCACATTAATACAAACTTCAGAAAAGGCCAATTATCTAACCTCGCTGTTATTTGCCCAGCTACTGAATGGACGATACATAAGAGTACTCATGTTCTTCTCACCCTTGCAGGGATTTGCAAATACGCTTCCTTTTTCATTTAATGAAGCCATTGTAAAACCAAAATGATCATTCATGGATGGAACTCGTGGACCTCTGCTAGTATCATGGAAATCTATCTGTATCCAAGATACACAAAATTATTAATATGACAGATACAGGCCATAAATGAAATATTAATTTGAAACATATAGGCAAATGACTTGCAAAAATGATTCTACTTAAACAAAGTGATGTATGAAGTGAAAGAAAGAGAGACTGATAGACCATTGGAAAGTGGAAGTCATAAAAATTAAAATGGTAAAGTACCTCTATATGGGAGTAACCATCATGTTCAGTTGTTGTTATAGTTCCAAGCATGTTGTAACACAAAAAACGCCTTTTTCCTGACTGCACGGGAGTAGCACCTGGCTGAAATGCCTCCTGCAATTTTGGCCCATCAGATATCATTTTGCTTCTTTGTACCTCACTGCCATAATCTGCAAATCCCTTGTGTGCCTTTTTACAGGATTCAACTTTTCGCGTCAAGATCAACTCATCACTACCATCCTCATCCATATCCTTCTCAAGTGCAGACTGCTTGCGTAATCTTTTCCTAGAAGAGAGCTCAGATTCGCCATGGCTATCTTCCCCAACATCACTTAAACTATCAGATGTAGAAAGTTCTTGATCCTCTTCCTCGAACAAAAGGAGCCCATTACTATTCTTAGATTGTAAACTCGGAATGTCTTCAGTAGGAGATTTCATAGAGGATGGGACAACTGATTCCCACAAACCATACTTACCCATAACATCAATAATAGCCAGAGCATTGCCTATGGGCTTCCATGCTAAGCAACAAATTCTATCTTCAAATTTCTGCCTGTCGATGTCCATTCTTCGATCGACATCCCATATGAGAATTTGCTTATCTAGACTAGAAGTAGCCATATATTTTCCATTAGGTGACCAAGACAAGTAACAAACAGGTTGTGTATGATCGCCTCTTAATGAAAACACCTTTTCAGCTGTGTCTCTATCATACATCACAACATCATTTCTCAAACCAGGAGCTGCTAAGGTCTCCCCATCAGGACTCCAGCTAAGCACATTCATAACAGAAAAGTCTAAACCCGAGTTAGGAGCTATGGCTTTAAGGGTATGCAATGCATCTCCAGATTGGAGTTCCCAGTATATGAGAGTACCAGTTGAATCAATAGACGCCAAGTATTCACTATTCGGGTCAAAACCTAAACCAGTTACAGGTCCTTTATGTCCTTTGAGAACCCTCGCAATTGAACCGTCAACTGTATTAATAAGTTTGATGCCTTCATCATCACCCGCAGCTGCTAACATGGTTCCTGATTTGTTAAATGCAAGGACACGTATTGGCAGTGTGAATCTAGTGATGTTAGTCTCGAATTCTCCACCTGTTATTGAGAATAGAATTAGAAAAACAATCAAACAAAAAAATAATAATAATAAACAAGCAAAATTGAAAAAATAGATAATATGACATGCTTGTCGAAGTTAACAAACATTAAGAAAACCCTTATCAAATTCAGTTAAAATACAAAAACTGAAGTTAAAGATCACAAATGTCTAACTGTTGGCTTAAAAAATGATCTATTAAAATGTAAACCCCTTAATCAAAAAGTAAGACGAAAAACAACATAATCCGAAAAAAGACAGCCAGATCTAATATTCTTTAGAAACAAAAAGACAAAAATTAAAATTAAAAATTAAAATAACCCAACTATAAAATGAAGAACCAAAAGAGAAGACTAAAATCTTAACTAATAAAGCAATCAAAGTAAGCAAAAACCAAGAAAACCCAACTTCCCTACAAAAAAAAAAAAAAAAAAAAAAAAACCCATAAAATTAAATCTAAGACAATTAAGGAAGAAACACTCACCCGGAAACTTGTAGAGCTTGACGGAGTGGTCGACCGAGCCAGAAGCAAGGCAGGTGGAGTTGGGGCTAAGAGCGAGGGAGGTAACGCCGTCGCGATGGTGGCGGAGGAGCTTGGGAGCACTGGAAGAAAGAAGAGGGTCGTGGATGGAGATGGTGGGATCGGCAGAGGAGGCGGTGACGAGGTGGTGAGCTTGATGATCCCACAACACGGAGCAGAATGAAGGTCGGCCATTGCTCGACGCCTTGTGGGCTTCTCTCAGCTTCAAAGTCCGGACTTTCATGGCCGTCTAGCTCTGCAGACTTTGGGTTCGGTCACCTTTTTTTCCCTTTTTTTTTTTTTTTTTTTTTACAAATGAACTTTTTTATTGGCTGTGAACGTAGATCTGGTTCTGGTCTCTTATGAGGTTTGGCGGGAAATGTATTTTTGGGATTTGGCGGGCGTGGCTTTTGGAAAATGTAATAGTTTAATTTACTATTAACAACCCGAGTTCTATTTGATAAACACAAATATTCATTTTTTTTTTGGATGTGTGGATCAGGATTCCGGAAATATAATAATTAAAATTTGAACATGGGTGCTTATGATTCATGAACCAGACTTTCTTGCCATATTTAGAGACAAAAAAATTTAGTGGGCCGGGTATACAATTAAAGTGGACAAAATCCAAATCAATCCAAAGCGGGCAATTCAACGCAGTTCAATTTTTCTGTCATAAAATGGTTCAGTTCAATTTCCAGAATTGAAAAACAAAGTATATCGGTTCTGTTGGCAGGTTGGATGATTTTTCACCCAATCCAAACTAAACTGCACATATCCTCCCACATACATATGCCGCAACTTGATTAAGCCACATCACCACATCGGATTTCCATATCACCAAAATCTAAATCACAACTCTCAATTTAATTTCTCCATTTTCAATTTTTTGACAAAATTAGATAATACCCATGAGACATTACCTACTTTGAAATCCCTATTGGCCAAACAAGAGATGGTAATTCGCTATGATTTGCCTCATTCCCGCAATGTATCTGCCTTATTAGGAGTGGAAATTCTCTAATTAATCGAGGTGGCAAAGTAGGGCCAGGACGAACTTTTATGGACACAAAATATAATTTCCTCCATGTATATTATATATATATATATATATTTAACAAAAATTATTATTTATATTTTTATATATTTAATTATAAGTTTTATGTTTTTATATCTTTTTATTTGAAATAGAAATAACAATATTTTAAAATATTAAAAAATTTAAAGATTTTTTACAAATTAAAATTTTTAAACAAGTAAACGGAGAATGGAGAAAAGTTAGGGACGAAGACGGAGATAAAAAAAAATCCTCGCACGATAGAATATGGGGAAGACTGCCTCGCCCCCACCCAGTTGCCATCCTTACCGCCGAAGAAAATTAATGGAAGCCTTAGATATATCCACACAGTCACATCTCAGTTCTCTATCTCTATTTTTTTTTTCTAAATTCTCACGGTCTTAGTTCTCTTTCTTAGTTCTTAAGATCTTTGTCTCAATCTCTACTTCAGTCTTACAATCTTTATCTCCCTCTTAAATCAAGCTTCATATTTTTTGCTTGGTAAGCATTTCACAACAAGCTTCACCTTATAATTTAAAAAAAAAAAAAATTATATTGATCAATTCATATTTCAAACCCTGTTTCTTTGATTATTCTTTGACTACAAGCCTTGTCTTACTGGTTCAAATATAATAATCCAGAGGAATTGTCCAGATTGATTCCTTATGCCCAAACAACCCAACCAAAACCGAAATCGACAGGAAATTTTCCATCTTGGCTTGATTTCGATAATATCACAACTTTCGGTTCAATTCGGCTGGATACCCTACACAAACCAACGAGCTTAGTTCGATACAAAAATCTACCCACAATTGAACCGCATCGAACCAAGCCCACTTATGAGTATGTCGATTTTATACGGTGGACCCTAAGTATGTGAGATGGGTAATGTAAGTATTTCACCAATACTTGGGTACAATTCTAATTTTTTAATTGTCTTTTTGAGCTTTTTTTTACATGGTAATTTTTTTTTGACAAACCATCTTTTACTTTAAAAAGACAAATTTCATCAAAATCCTGGTGGTTTACCCTTACCCTCTACCCACAATTGAACCGCATCGAACCAAGCCCACTTATGAGTATGTCGATTTTATACGGTGGACCCTAAGTATGTGAGATGGGTAATGTAAGTATTTCACCAATACTTGGGTACAATTCTAATTTTTTAATTGTCTTTTTGAGCGCTTTTTTACATGGTATTTTTTTTTGACAAACCATCTTTTACTTTAAAAAGACAAATTTCATCAAAATCCTGGTGGTTTACCCTATTAGATTTTTTATTTTACCAGGGTTTTGATAGTTTAGAAAGGTTATTTGCAAGTGTGTAATTTACATAATAACAAAAAAACTTGTAACTATTATTATATATAACATATTGTCCCTTAAACCAATTAAATGCTAAAAAATATTTTAATTTTGATAAATATACTCTTTCTACATACCTATTATATCATTTTCATTATAATATTGTTGATGCAAATGTTTTATCATTCCTTGAGCTCTTCCTTATCTTGAAAATTTGGCTATAAAAACAAAGAAAACAGGGGTTAGAAGGGAGCCAACATTGTCGCCATCGTTTCCTTTTCAACGCCCAAGTCAACACCCATGGTCCAAAAGCTCTCCCTTTACCCTCAGTAAAGGGAGAAAATATGTTATGGCTATTGTGAAAAGGAAGAAGAAGAAGAAGAAATGGGTCTTTGATTGGTCCAAAAAAAAAGGGTTTCAATAGGCATTTCTGTCAACTAAGAGAAATATATGCAAATGGATCAATATTTTTTTATCATAAATGAAAAGTAATTAACCATTGGATTTTATTGGGAAATAGCCACATCTATTGTCTAAAGGTCTTCAAGAAAGGGAAAGAAAATGGGCATTTTTCTTAGAAAATAAAATTTTCTTCCTAGCATACGTGAAAGCGAGAGAGAGACTAAGAAAAAAAGAAAAAAAAGAAAATAATAACATTCCTACACCTTGAATGGCAAGCCTAACAATCACCTCCCTTGCTATTGTTTCACCTTGGTTTTTATATCTTATATTGGGGGTATTGGTTACATCATGAAAAACCCTAACTATGAGATCATGACACTTGTCATTTTTAGGACTTTTATATAAAAAGAATGGGTTTGATTGGAGACTTTGGCCCACTAATGATGTACTTTACCCATACCAATTTCCTCCTTAAAATTAATTATTTTTAATCTTGAAAAAATAGATAATCAATTTTAATAACGATTCTTTTATGGATGCCCACTGGTAGGAAATAATAACTTTCCATGTCCACTACGTCATCACCTCTAAACTCATTTTATCCATTTTATCGCTTATTTAAAAATTCAAAAACACTCTTTATCCTCTCACATTTTCTTCCCCACCCACGACAACCGTTACTTTCTTACTCTCCTCTCTCACCTTCTGTATACAATTCATTATCGACACTCTCTCTTACTCTCAACAACCACCACTGAAAATGATGACCTTGAAGAGTTTTAATATTATTGTAGACAGAGTCAGAAACCCACCTAGAGTGAAACCCACCATGAAACTCACGCAAAAGCCCACAAAGAAGAAGACCCAAAATCACACTGAGAAGAAGTAAAGTGCCGAAGGAGATACCTAAACACAAACATTATTGTTTTGTTGTTTAAGTTTGTTACATTTTGTTTAGAGATGTTTAGAATGTGCATATAGACTATAAATTAGCTGGAAAATTGGACTACAAGGCATAAGATTGTGTTTGTGGACATTAGAATAACTGTAAATATACCCCACCCAAAACGAATTCCCTTTAAGTAAGGGCAGTGTGTTTCACCAAAGAGTGGGGTTTACTTGTATGAATATACAAGTGTGAACCCCATCCTTGGTAAAGGCAAAATGTTTCACCAACAGTGTGGTTCTAGTTGTATTACTATGCAAGTGTGAGCTCCGTTTTTAGTCACCACCCTCGCCTTTCGTAAAGGTGATGTGTTTCACCAAATGGTGCATTTTTGCTTGTGTTACTATGCAAGAGTGAACCCTGCCTTTTGTTAGCACCCCCAACCTTAGTAAGAACAATGTGTTTAACCATAAGGTGGGGTTCATCAAACTTGTCTTACTATGCAAGTGTGAACCTTACCTTTCATCATCACCCTGCCCTTTCGTAAAGGCAGTGTGTTTCATCAAAATGTGGGTTTCATATCACTGAAGGGGATGTGAACCCTGCATTTATGGCTTATCAATGAGGGCAAAATTTTAGACATAAATTATTAGCCTTTTTGTCTAGCACCATGCCCATTATGAATCACACCGCCCTTGCGAAGGGCATGGTTTGATAAGTAAAGGCATGGTTTACACTGCCTTAGTGTGGTAAACCCTGCCTTTTGGTGGAATACACCACCATTTCTAAGGGCGAGGTTGTTAACAATGGGTGGGGGTCTAGATGCATCTATTCGATTACAACAAACAGCTCAAAGCCAAGATTTCATCATATAACAAGACCTTCCTCGCCACAAAGAGCATAAAAAGTAAGCTTACAGTGAAACATATACATGAGTTCAAGAGTACTTGCTTTGTTCATTTCTTTAATCTGCAAAAGGTCTTGCACCATGGCCAACTAATTTTACTCATAGAATTGAGTTTGGTGGAGTGTGATGACAAAGAGACCATGGAGTTCAACTTTGATGGTACGATGTGCGGTTTACAGAAAGAAATTTGCAATAGTGACGATGTTGAAATTTAGTAAAGATGATGATTGAAAAGCATAAAGATCGTGGTCTAAGATATAAGGACAAATAATATCCAGGCCCAATTCATAAAGAACTCCGACTTCGATCGATAATAATAAGCTCCATGCTATTTAAAGAAAGGCTAGTACATTGGCAACAAAAATGCAGTCAAGATGGCCTTGTTGCATTTCTTGAACCCCACCTTCTCCAAGCCAACCATACCTTACCCTCGCCAAGTCAACTGTTATTTTGATTTTCTTTATACTACTTTTTAGGTGTTATTTTAATTTTGCTTATTTTCTTGATAGTCTTATCATTTAAAAAGTAGTTAAATGTTTGATGTTATTTCTTACTCTATATTTTTCATGCATGCCAAATTGTATAATCTAAAAACAATGTCTATTTAAAGGTGTCATCTTGACATGCTAGATATTTAGAACAAATGGTAGAATATAATAAAGGAACAAATACTAGTAAATTGTTGGGAATTAAGGCACAATCTTTAATTCTCTTCACGATCTTAGGATTAATGGAACAAGAGAAATAAACAAGATAATATCAAATCACAAGCTCACACATAAAACAAAAAATACAGACAAGAGATTTAATGTGGTTCGGCAATCAATGTGATCCCTACGTCCACAGAACAAATAGACATTTAAAGATTCACTATCGAAATGCTTGAAAGTTTATAATGGTGAAGTTCCTCTCTCACAATTTTTTGGCAGCTTGTTTTTCTCTCTTTTGCACTCTCACAAACATACAGGAATATAAGATATATATATATATATACATATATAGGGTTAGATATATTAAACCTAGGGTAAAAATAGACATTTAATATAAAAACCCTACTATTTTTTTTTTTAAATCTTCATGCATAAAAATATCCTACTTGAAGATTAAAAAACATAAGCAAACCTCCATCCTTTAGTGATTAGTAAAGTGGTGCATTCAACAACTATGCTCAACCTCGAAGACCAACTGAAGCTGCAGATAGCTCCTATTTTTTTGTTGTTATTGGTTTGGAAACAAATCAGCAGAATTTTTACTATCTTGTATCTTCACAAGTATTAACACATCATCTTTAAGCAACTATGTGGGGAAGTGATAACGCACATCTATATTCTTGGTCCGAGCATGGTATGCTAAGTTCTAAGCTAGGTGTATAACATTCTGGTATACAAAAGATGTCTCTTATGTTTAATTCTCAATTCTGTTAACAACCCTGCAACTAAATCAACTCATTGCTAGCTTCTGTCACTACTATATACTATGCTTCAATTGTAGAAAAAGTAACAAATTTCTACACCTAAGAAGCCCAACTAATAGTAGTATTCCCCAAAGGGAACATATAACCTATAGTGCACTTTTTAGTATCTATATTACTAGCAAAGTTTGCATCTATAGACCCTTGTAGATTCAATTCACCCCTCTTGAAGCATAAACTTTCACCGTTGGTATCATCACATTCAGAATGGGATGGGCAATGTTGAGGCGAATAGTGGTGACCCTAATTTCACCAGCAATGTCGTCGCTGCCTAGTTTTCTGAGCTTGATTTCTACCAACAGTGATCTAGTTTTTTCAAATTGAAGGTACCGGTACGACCTTTATGAGCACATTTTTGTTTCGATATATAATTTGCTAATTTTGGTTGAGAATTGGAGAAATATCTCATTTTGATGTAATTTGATATTTGAAATTGAAATTGAACTAACAAAATTGGTTGTAATTATATACTTAATTAGGCTCTTAGAGGTCCCAGGAACCTAACCCTATGTTCAATTTCGTGTAATTGCATGAAACTAAAAAATCCCAATTTCAAGTAATTGACTACTGGGTCAATTTTGTAATTATCAAAATTACTGAGTAATCAATAATTTTGGTAATAAATGAATTCTTAGGATAATTAGAAACTCAAGGGCCTAACCCATGTCTTAGATTAATTTTCAGTAATTAAGAGAATTTTTAGTTTATATTTCTAAGCACCCGAGCTGCATCGAGAGCTTATACGAAGATCGACCAAGATCACGCATCGTATCTGTGAGTGCAATATTATTTTTTAATATTATTTGGATAAATTGTGTAATTATTAATTGATGTTTTGATTTTATGCGCTTTATGGATTTAATTGCATATTTAATTCCTGCTAAATTAAATATGTATATTATATATAAACACACAATGAATTATGCTTATTGTATGTTTTATTATTTATGCATGTTATGATGATTTAATGATAAGTGATCTTATGAATTTTCAAAATTTGAAGTTATAGAGATTTTATTGAGTTGGATGTGATTTTTTATTTCCGAAATTATTTGACAAGTTGGTGATTTGGGCATTAGCAATATTTTTACAAATTTTCAAGGTTATTTCATAAATAAAGAAAATTTTGGGATAATTTAAGGCTTGACGTGGATGAAGTACCACACAGTACTAGTGCTGTATATATGTGTATGTTGGATAATGAGATTATGAGCATTATATGTATTTGGCTATCCTTTGCTTGACTTGCAAGCGAGAGACAGATGATGAGATCCTTGACTCAATGATTTTTGGGATATTGAAAAAGGTTGAGATGAATTATCCTCCTCCCCCTACCTTGTGATGCCATCAAAACGCTGAGGGTCAATTGAGACATTGTTATATAATAAGGTACATGAATATGATCAAGATAATGATCATGTTGATAATGGTGATGGGATAATGGTGATGATGATAATGATGATGTGATAATGATGCTGACATTGATGATGTGGTGGTGTTGATGATATTTATAATTATGATGGAATTTATTACATATAGTAATTGTGATTTAGATTACTTGATCATGTGTTATCAAATTATCCTCATTGATTTCATTTGTATTTTAAAAAGATTTTTCAAGACTTGCACTGATATTAATGGAGATGAGAATATTTGGATTGCAGTCGTTTTCATATGATTTCATGATGTGATGATGTAGTTCATAAATATGTGGATTTTACAATGTTTTAAACGTTATGGAAATGATATTATTTGATCAAGTGATGGTTTACGAGTTATAATTTGTGCTTTAATATGGTGAAGATCTAGTGTTATTTTTTGAAGATTTTATTATCAAAAAATTATTGGTAAAATAGTTCTTGATTTATTAAATATTTATGCTATGTTTTTGCCCCCAGTTTTTTTTTTCAATTACTTAATTGATTTTCGTGGAAATTAATGGATTTGGTGAAAATGTTTTAGAAGGGGAACACTTCAAATGATGACTTGAAGTCTTGAGTGCTAAGGATTTTAAAATTACATGCTATATACATTTTAGCTAGTTAGGAGCAATCACTGAGATATTTGTATCTCACATTTTTTATTTAAACTTTTTTCCCTAGGCTATAGCTTTAGGTGCCCGTGATCTACCATCGGCATCGCACACATTTTGACTTCTGCTGCTAATTCTTTAAGCTATGTTATAGGCTTTTTATTACTTCACTATTTGTTTTTGTTTTGGGTTGTGTTACTTCTTTACTCCTAGTGTAACTTAGTGGCTCTGACATTTCACTTATTTTATGGATTATTTTAATATAGTTGTATGACTTATAATGCTACCACTTTGATGCATGTTTTATCTTATGAACCTTTTTCTTTTTGTTAAGCAAAGCAGATTTTGTTGTGTTATCTCAAAAGAATTCTGATGGATTCTTTCTCATGCGGGGCTTCTCTAAAGAACTTTGAGGGATTTTCGGTGTGGGTCATGTCAGTTTGGTATCATAACATTAGGTTTACTTTCCTTAGGAGTTGCGCATTCTTTGCACTTTATTCCTATGCTAAAGTTTCACTCCTAAATCTATTATATAAATAATCTCTCATTATGCTAAGACATGGTAAGGTGGGAGTTCAAGAAAAGACAACTAAGAACTCTGAGGACCCAACCAAAAAGTGTGACCTTATTGAGTGATTGGCTTATATCTTAGGCAAATATGATTTTTCTAGACCATGTATGTAGTTGGCTAGAATATTAGGTGTTGTGAGCTTTAATGGCTCTAGAGATCTTATTGTTGCCATGGCAAGGCTAGTGGATCTAATAATTTTTTTTATAAAAGTCATTGTAGTGCCCTAATGAACATTAAGTAAGAATCGTAAGTTATTGCTCAAGGATAATGCTTACAAATGGTGGGTTATAGAGATGATCAGTTGGAAGCATTAATATTAGTCCAAGACTGCTTTCGACAACGAGTATTATCTTCTTGCCTAAAAAGTAATAAAATTGTGAGAATTATAGAAGCTAACTAGGGGGCCCATGTTGGTCTTAGATCCCAAGTTAATGAGTTCAAATTGGTGGATGTGCTAGTGGGTTAGAACTTTTTAGATGCGTTTTATGATGAACTTTCAAGGTTACCTATGGAAAGGGAGGTCATCCTTTTCTATTACCCTAGTTCATTGTACAACCTCTATTTTTTACTGCCATATCGAAAGATGCTAGCTCAGGTGAAGGAGTTAAAGAAGCAGTCACAAGACGTTATAGATAAGGTTTATCTGACCGAGTGTATCGCCTTAGGGATCGCTAGTGTTATTTGTAAAGAAAAATGATGATTTTATGAGGTTGTGTATTGGCTATCGATAGTTGAACAAAATAACCATCCAGAACAAGTTTTGCCTTGGATTGATAACTTAATCAATCAATTACTTGGAGAGCATTTATTAAAAATGATCTAGGTTGGGTTAACATCAATTAAGATTAGGGAATCATGCATTTCCAAAACAACTTTCAGGTCCCTCTATAGGCATTATGAGTTTCTAATTATGTCTTTCAAACTAATGTCTCAGCAGTATTCATGGACCTGATGAATAAATTTTGTAACCTTATTTGGATAGATTTTTCAATGTGATCATTGACCATATTTTGATATATTTGAGGGATGTATTAGAGCACAATAAGCATATTTGGCGAGTTTTGCTAACTTTGAAGGAACACCAATTGTACACCAAATTTTGCAAGTTTGAATTTTGGCTGGGTTAAGTAGGATTTCTTAGTCATTTCGTCTCAATTGATGGTATATCAAATTGGGAAGCGTCGACCATAGTTACTAAATTTAGAAGTTTTCGTCGTTTGGTTGGAATTATAGACATTTTGTAAAAGCCTTTTCTAGAGTAGTTGAACTACTACACCATTTGATAAGAAAATGGGCTAAGTTTTATATGAGATGATAGATGCGAAGAAAACTTTCAATAATTAAAAAGAAGGTTGACAAGGGCATCAATGTTGACCTTAAAAATTTATAGTGATATTTCACATCAATGTTTGGATTGTGTGCTTATGCATCATGAAAATTAGTTGCTTACGCCACAAGAAAATTGAATAAGCACAAGTTGAATTACTCACCTCATGCTCTGGAGTAAGATGTAGTGAGATTTGAAGGCATTATTTTTATGAAGCGACGTGTTAAAATTTCATAGACTGCATGAGCTTAAATATATGTTTAGTCAATTGGAGTTGAATTTGAAAAAGAGGCATTGGATGGATTTAATTAAGGATTACAATTGCACAATCGACTACCATTCAAGTAAGACTAATGTTGTAGTTTATGCTTTGAGTAGAAAGGTTGCTTGCTTTTTGACGTATGTGCAATCAGTGTAACTTCTTTTAATGATAGAGTTAAAAGAGTTAGGTATGGGTTAGGCTACGCATTCTTCAAAAACTCCTTTAGTAAATTTTCAAGTTGACTAAGTATTTGTAGACTATTTTCTTGAAGCCTAACTTAATGATCCGCAATTCTTAAAAAATTAGAAGTGAGGGTGTGCAGGATTTGAGAATCGACTGCACAGTGTGACGTTATAGAGCTTTGGCGATGGGTATCTGACTATGTGTTCCTGCAAATGAAGAGCTTAAAAGGGAAATTTTGGATGAAACTCACATTTTTGCATATGTCATGCATCTGGACAACACTAAAATATACCAAACCCTGAAGTAATACTATTTGCAGGTTTGGGTGAAGAGAGAGATTACATAATATGTCTTTATATGTCTAATATGTTAGCAAATGAAGGTAAAAAGGCAAAACCTTCAGGACTTTTACTTCTTTTACCTATCTTGATGTGGACATGGGAGCACATCACTATGGATTTTGTATTCAAGCTTCCATGCACTCAATGTAACATCCTAAAATTTAAGTAAGGATTAGCAAGGTAATTAGAGTTAATTATGTTTAATAATATAGTTAATTACCCTAATGCTAGTATAAGAAAAATAATTATTACTAAAATAATTATTTAAGTAGTTTTAAAATTAATCTAAAAGGAATATAAAAATTTAGAATTAAAATTTGTGAATATGTATGTTTAAAAATTAGTATAAGAAGAAAAATAAAACTAAAAGGAAACTAAAATTAAAAATGAGAAAAAGAAAATAAAAAATAAATAAAAATGAAATGACCGTTTTGCCCTTGTAGTTAAATGATTATGTGAAGAGATGGAAAGGGAAAAATTGAAATTTTGAAAAAAAAACCTGAATTAAGGCCCCAGCCTTCTTCATCACGCGGGCACTGATTCTTCTTCCTCATTTTTGGTTGCTGGCCAAGGTTTTTGAGAAAAAATTTCAACCCACTTCAATCTATTCCAAATTTAGCTTAAAAATAGGTTACCCATAGGTTTCAAAGCCTTCTAAACATTTTGGTGAGGTTTGTTTTAACTGAAAACCATCATAAGCTTGAGTTTTTGGATATTTAGCCGAATTTCTTTCTCACCGGATTTTGAGAGATTTCGGCCACCTCTTGCCGGAATATTTGTACCAAAAGCTTCCTTTCTCACTCCTTTACAAAACCCAAGTGTTGGAATTAAAGATTAGTGAGCTAGGTTAAATATTTGACAAAAAGGATACAAAGGGGATTTTTGGATTTTTAGAGTAAGTGTGAAATTTTGGCTCCAATTGAAGGTAAATCATGTTTCTTATGCTTAATTACATTGTATAATGATAAGCATTGTAGTATAGAGTTGGAGAATGGAAATTTAGAGAAATTTGTGAGTGTTTGGAAAGTGTTTTGATGAAATTATGATGATAGATTATGAATTGTGATTGTAGTTAATGTAATAAATTATAATTAAGAGATACAGAGGAATTGTGAAGGATGATTTTATATTTGGTTGAAAGATAGTAATTTTAATTGGAAAATTTAAGTGGATGATGATATAAATTTAGTTGGAAATT
>QANX01003328.1:203944-216093 GCA_003254975.1 Ochetophila trinervis
GTAGGGAGGTTTGACATTGGATATACTTGGGCGATGGTTCATGCCGCCAAGTGATTGGGCGATGGTTTATACCGCCAGATTAATTATACTTGTGCGATGGTTTATGCCGCCAAATGATTGGGTGATGGTTTATGCCGTCATATTATTTATGCTTGTGCGATGGGTTATGCCGGCAAGCTGAGATTATGAATTGCATATACGTGTGAATATATGAAGGGACAATGGTTTTCACAGAAATGGTTATTACCCGCTCGGTATATGATGATTTGTTCACATATATGTCTGTGGCTTTTCACTGGGGATTTAATAGTTAGCTTACCCGCCCGGTATATATATGATGTGTTCGTATATATATGTTCTGTGGCTTTTCACTGAACGTCCCTCATATATTTGGTTGCATTGATTGTGTGTGCTATTTTATATTTCAAGACATTTTGACATAAACAAATATATTAATTATGTTACATATATATGTACATATAAATATATGAATATTTTGGAAATTCGGAAATTTGGAAGACGAACTACTTTCCAAGGATATTGCATGAACAAACCAATTTTTATATACGTTATGTATCAAAGAAAATATTATTTTCCTATTTAGTTTCTACTCACTGAGTATGCAAGTACTCACCCCACCAAAAAAATTCTTAATTATGTTTCAGGTAGTTCTTGGATTATTAGCCATGCTACTGTTGCTAGTTAGTGCAGGAGGAGCGAGTTAGAGGTAGTAGTGGCATAGTTAGATTGTGCAATTTATTTGTTAGTTGAGTAGCAAATTGTAATATGCTAGAGATATATTGTGTAATCCAATTTTAATATATATGTTATGGAGATTATGTATATGGGTGTATTTCTGAAAAATTACTGGATTGCTGTGAAATATTGTCTGGACGTGCAGGTACATGTAAATAATTTGGGGAATGTTATAAATACAGACAAAACTCTGCCGAAATTTCTATTAAAATTTCTGGCATTTAGGAGTTTGGGTGGTGAAACTGTTAATTATGTAGTTATTGACTGCTTAAGGACTTAATCAGGGTGATTAAGTCCTGTAGGCAGGACTTGGGTAGTGCGGGTCCTGTCACTCAAATAAAGCAAAATGGAATTTGGGTAATTGTCAACCATCTCATCAAATCTGTACATTTTCTTCCTTTACATGAGGTGTTTTATTTTCAGAAGTTAGCCTAGCTGTTTGTGAATAGCATAATGTAAACAGCTGCTTACATGGAATTATAGTATTTATTGTGTCGGACAGAGATACAAGGTTTACTTTGAGATTCTAGGGGGAATTACAAGAAGCACTTTACTCTCAATTGAATTGCATTACTGCTTTTTACCCTTAGACTGATGCACAATCCAAGAGGACTATTTAGACCCTCAATGATAAGTTGAGATCATGTGTACTACAATTTAAAGGAATTGGGACTCTCATTTAATGTTGGCAAAGTTTACATACAATAACAATTACCACTTCAGAATTGGCATGGCAGATTTTGAGGCTCTTTATAGGAGGTAGTATAAGACCCTTTTGTGTTAGGATAATGTTAGGAAGAGACAATTGGTTGGATCTAAGTATGTGCATATGACAATAGACGAATTCAAGATCATCAAAGAATGCTTGACAATGGCACAAGATAGACAGAAGAGCTATGCAAACATTGCAAAGAAAGATCTTGAGTTTGAGGTTTGGTATTTGTTAAGTTGTCTCCTTGGAAGGGTGTTGTATATTTCATATAAGCATAATTAATTATATATACAACATATCATGAATTAAATATGCAATTGAATTCATAAATCATATAAAATCAAATCAACAATTAAAAAATATACAATTCCCCAAATAATATTTAGAAAATAATGTGGCCCTCACAGATATGTGTGGTCCTTGTTAATCTACGAATAAGCTTTCGATATAGGTTAGGTTCCTTGAAATATAAACTGAAAATTCTCTAAATTACCGAAAATTATGCGAAGGCCAGTGAGTCTTTGGGTCTATAATTAGCCTTAGAACTCATTAATTATCAAAATTACCCATTTATTTTTAATTACAAAATTAGCCCAATTGATCAATTACCCAAAATTGGGATTTATCGTTTCATCACAATTAGGCACAATTGAACCATTAGGTTAGATTCTTAAGAACTTTAGAAACCTAATTAAGTTCATAGTTACAACCAATTTAGTCCAATTTAAATTTCAAATACCAAGTTAGGTTAAAATTGGAGATTTCTTCGATTCTCAACTGTAATAGCGAATTATATACTGAAACAAAATTGAGTTCACAGTGATCGTAATGTCAATTTGACAAAATTCTATCATCGTTGGTTAGAATCAAGCTCGAAAAACTAGGCAACAATAGTGGAGTTGGGCAACAACATTGCTGGCGAAATTGAGGTCAACACTCTTTACCCCGACGTTGCCTAGTCTTCTTTGAACTTGATGACACTAGCGGTGAAAACTCACTCATCAAATCTAACGAAGCTTTCACGGTGAGAGAGGTTGGAACTAGTGGTTTTTACTGGAGATTGGAAGGAGACCACCTAGGTTGTACTTTTCGACTAGAACAATAAGGGTGGTGGACCACCACTTGCTGGCATTGGTGGCTGATGAAGGTGGCACATAGGTTCAAATTAATGAAGTTGTGGCAATGATAAATTGGAAAGCTCACAACAAGAGCTTTCCAACAATACTTATGGTGTCAGCTAGCTTTCTGAAAAATGAGAGATATGGATTTTCAAATGTAGCTTGATGGTAAGCATGAAAATGCTTTCAGATATGAAATTCTTGGAGGTGGATGCTAGGGTTTGCCTCGTGAAATGTTCCATTTTACATGACCCGATCAATTCAATCAGGCACTCGCCATCTATTTTCATTGTTCAACTATTTAGTTTAACAGTAAAAAGTATCAGTACTAGATCTCATAATGAACATAGAATGATGACATTTTATATAAAAAAAATATACAAAAACTCAAATACACACATAAAATAATAATATTTCATGTGGAAAAGTACATACAAAATAATTCTTGATCAATTGGTTTGTCGGTACCAAATACCAATTGATGCGAAATTAAAATACAATCTTTGTTCATCCATAACTTAATGATGCCGCAAGTCTATCGACTCATAATTGATGTCCTATTTACTATGATAGTTAAAATCCAAACTAAAGCTCATCCTCTGAAAAAGTCAATGTTAGACCCATCTCTAGTCAACCTTGTCAACTTGGTTAAAGTTTGAAAAGAATTCGAGTCATTGAAAATACACCCTACCCACTTTATAAAAATTTCATCCTCGAAATTTATATCTTATTTCGAAAAGGAAAAGGCTGCGGTATTGCGCACTCATTTGCTCATTTGGTTCCAAGTAACTTCTTTGATATTGTGATTTCGTTAGATAACCTTGGCAATCTGAAAGGTCTTGTTGCACAATACTTCTAAATCTTTAGTAGTTGTTCCTCATAAGTTAGGTTATCTGTGAATTCAAACTCTAGTGGCTCCAAAATATGAGAAGGATTTGTGAGATACTTACTACCAAGACCCACTTCGGGAATCCTACCCTAACTCTCGAAGTAGTCCCATCTAAGGAGATTCTGTCAAAAAATCCTACAGAAAATCCAGCTGAACTTCTCCTAAAAATTGAATCACTCAAGAATTCAACCTGTGCTAAACACAATATATATATATATAATCACATCATAGCTGCAGCCCACACACATAAATTAATATAGTAAAGGTTTTAGATCCTCATAATTTGAGATACAACATACCTATTACAATATCAGAGCAGTTCTAAGATAATAATAATACTCTTAGCTTAACTTCACTTAAGAGTTCTTCTAAAAAGGTCTGTTCAAAAGAAAATAAAATAAAATAAACATAAAATTAACCATTACACTAAAAGTATTTATGACTGCAATTGAGGGAGGAAGTGCGTGGTTGCAAGCTCTGCCAACTTCAGTAAGTACTTAGGGGACAATTACATTTACAACACTCAAATGTGAGATAGCACTCAGTGAGGGATAACAACAATAATATAAAGTTATAAAATGACGGTTTACAATTTACTAAGTCACGGTACATGAAATTATTCATAGTAAATTTAATACTTTCCTCTCATGAGAAAATTATATTATAAATATCCACAATAATAATCATCACGGTATTTAC
The DNA here is from genome assembly GCA_003254975.1 of Ochetophila trinervis. NCBI lineage: Eukaryota > Viridiplantae > Streptophyta > Magnoliopsida > Rosales > Rhamnaceae > Ochetophila > Ochetophila trinervis. Next base: position 208,119 of record QANX01003328.1, read on the forward strand.
AAAATAAATAACACATCAAGGGGTAACCAATCATCACGATCCTTCGCCCCAAGGCATCGTGGCGGGAATGAGATGCAATCATCACGATCCTTGGTTTCTAGGAATCGAAGCATAAATGGGTTTAAAAAGGTTTCCATATGGTCAAGGGTACCCTTATAACCATTTCCACACAACATCTCTACCCAGTCACCTTTTTCCACTTCATTTCTCAATACTTCCTCCACCACCAAATTCATAATCAACTTCCCAACATCATATAATTAGCCATAACTCAACTCATATCATTAAATATGCAATTCATGACTATATAAATATGTCTATACATACTTCAATAATTAAAAATACAAGTATGTAAATATCCATTTATTTAGTACATAATTTCACTCACCTTGATAGCCGATCACTCTTGCTCTGTGGTAGGTTCCTTTCCGGTATCCTTCTGAGTGCCTTAATTACATTAAAAACACACAATTCAAATCTCACACGTACATAAAATTTCCAAAACAAAACAAGATTTTTAAAAGTTCAATTGTTAAGATTACAATATGCATCAATAGGCTCCAAGGAACTACCTTTCTCAATACACTTAACTACCTATTACCAAGAATTTGAATTCTCCTACCACTCATAAACATAAGTAATTAGTCTACACCTTGGGTCCCCACTAAACTCAAAGAATCACTAAAGCTATGAAATTATAAATCAATTTCATAAACATAACCCAAATCATTCAACCACAACCCTTAACATTAAAATCTTATAATTCTAAATACCAGAAATTAAGGAGCAAGTTATATATCATTAGAAAGCTCTTGATATGGGTAATGCAATGGTGAGTTTACCTCACCGAAAAACCACCGGCGGTGACTGGATTTCCTGCCCAAAAAAGGTATGGTGGCTACGCTGTTTGAAACCCATGAACCACTACAATTTAGGCGAAACTAAGGTTAGAAATGGGTTTAGAAGGTCCAAGACATGTGGAAACGAGTACCTACGTCGCCACAAACTCACTGAAAACCGGCGATCGATGGAGACGTAAGCCATTAGTTTTCCTTCCTTTTTCTGGCGATACTGGCTGTTCCACAGGTATTCACTGGTATGAGGTGGTAGAGGAAGGCGCCTACTTCAAGTTTCGTGTTGTAGCCGATCAAATCTGGTCGGAAAATGGGCCGTTGCCGGCGAAGAATTGTGAGGTGCGGTGGTAAGGCTGTCGTGCGGGAGGAAGAAAGAAATGGGAAGGTTGCTCTTTCTAGATCGTTCTGGAGAAATAAGGAAGATGGAGTAAGGGTAGTTTGGTAATTTTTGTGTATCTTTTCTATAAATTACTAAAATGTCCCAACACTGTTTTGACCATAAGTTTACAACTATAGCTCAAAATTGAGCATACTACTAGTCTGCAAACTCGTATTAACGAGCTCTTTGCATTGGTACCAAAGTCAAAACAAAAATAAAATCACAGAAAAAGTCAACCTATGAGCGTACTCCCCCACAGTTTGGTCAACCCAAACTCAAAATTTTAAATTGTTGAAATTCTACTGGAATGGGTTATTACACTTGTGGAGCATAGAGAAACAGAAAACATCATGAACTCATAAAAATTCTTCTAATAAGGCTAACCTATATGCCACAGATCCCACTCTATCAATAATGTTTATGAATTTTTATAATTTAAATCATAGAAATTTTTTTGAGTGGGACGTGATTTGTTATTTCCTGAATTATTTGGCAAAATTAGCAATTTTAAATAAAGATGGGCATTAGTACAATTTTTATAAAGTTTAGGGTTTTTTCATAAATAAAAAAGGCTTTGGGATAGTTTTAGCCTTGATTTGGATGATATACCATACAGTACTAGTGCTGTACATATGTGTATGCTGGATGATAAGATCACGCAAGTTATATGTATGTGGCCATCCTTTGCTTAACCTGCAGACAAAAGAGAGATGAAAGGATCTCTGACTCAATGCTTTCCAGGATGCTAGAAAGTGTGAGATGAGTTATCCCCACCACTTTGCTTTGTGAAGCCATTAGGACGTTGAAAGTCATTTGGCACATCGGTATATAGTGTGGTACACTGGTACGATCATGATAATAATAATGTGATGATGATGTTGATAATGGCGATTTGATGATAATGATGATGATGGTAACAATGGATATTTGGCGTTGATGATCATGTTTATGATTATGATGGAATTGATGCCATATATTAATTGTGCTTTAGATTATTTGATCATGTATTGATCAAATAATCCTCATTGATTTCATTTGTGTTTTGAATAGATTGTTCATGACTTTTACTGATGTTAATGAAGATTAGAACAATGGTTTTTAAACGTTTCATGATGGGGATGCTGAAGATGATATGATTTCATGACAAGGATGCTGTAGTTGATAAAAATCTGGATTTTAAAATGGCTTATGGAAATGATATTATTTGATTAAGTGATGGTTTATGGGTTTTAATGTGGAATTTGATATTGTGAAGATTTTGCATTGTTTTATGGAAATTTTATTTTCAAAAAAGTATTTGATCAATGAGTTCTTGATTTATTAAACATTTTAAATTACATTTTCTCCCCCATCATTTTATTTCAATTACTTAATTGATATTGGAGGAAATGAATGGTTTGGTGAAATGTTTCAAAAGGAGAACATTTCAAATAGAGACTATGTCTATTTTGTGTGCTAAGGATTTTAAAATTACCATATGTCTATTTTGTAGCTAGTTAGGAATAGCCACAGAGATATTCATATATCTCATGTTTTGTATTTTTAACTTCATTCCGGATGCCATAACTATAGGTCCTCGTGAGTAGGCATCACACTCGTTTCTGACTTTTGGTGTTGATTCTCCTTGTTATGTAATAACCTTTATTCTACTTCAACATTTCTTTTTGTTTTGGTTTTTATCAATTCAATAATAGTGCTACTTTAACTTTCTGGCTCTGACATTCCAACTATTTTCTAGATCATTTTAGTATCGTTGTATGACTTATAATACTATGACGAATGTTTATCTTATGAATCATTTTCTATTTGTTAAGTAATTATGGATTAAACCCCTTTGAAAGAGGATTCTTTTAGTTATCCTAGAAGGATTCGAATAGAATCTTCATCATTAGGGACTTCTCTTGGGATACATCCACCTTAACTCAATTGGTCCACAAAGTTTGACTCTCTAATGTGGTGCACAATTAAATGAACCATTATGTCAAAAAAAAAGGTGAAAAATATTTCACAACTAAGCATAATGTTGTAACTAGCTCATTTTGGATTGCATTCACCATTTGAGATATCTACGTCTTGTTGCACAAAGCATTGGAGAAATACAAAATCTAAAAATGGTATACAGATGCTTAGGCAACACTGAGTGAATTGCCACATATTATAATTGCTACATTAGTGTGTGGCAATCATGAGACTTTAGACCATAAAATTTCAAATCCTATATTGAAACAATATTTCTAAGGTTGGAAGAATGTCCTTTGGGTGCCTCGATCTTCAACAATATTTTAGAACTCTTTTTTTCTCCTCCCTAGATAATGTAAAACATGTTGGCAACAAATAAGTTTTTTGTATTTCAAACTTCATCTGCTAATTAATTCCTTAAATCCATTTCTACAATATTTAACCGAGATTCAAGTCCAACTTTACTTTATCGTGGTACGCCAACTAGTTTTCCAACGATACTATCACACACATTTTTCTCAATGTGCATAACATCTAAAATATGTCTAACATGAAGGGATTTCCAATATTCTAATTCAAAGAAAAGTGACCTATGTATTCCAATATCTTCCCATGTTTTAGCCGATGTGAATATGTTTCCTCACTGCATATTGGACATGCACAATAACATTTTTCCTTGTGTGAACTCAAAGATTTTTATATGCTGGAAATTCATTAATAGTTCATAATAGTACATCTTTTAGTGTAAAGTTGTCCTCACTATATAAATATCTATATTATTCTAGGTTGTTTTGCACATGACATAAATAATGTCAACGTCATAAATTTTCTCTTTTTACACAACCAAGGTGGAAGGTTGTAAGTGACCATCATAATAGGCCAACAACTATACCAACTGCTTTGTGATCTTTGTGGATTCTTCCTAAATTGTCAGTTGCAATGGCTAGTCGAAGGATCAATAGCAAAATCTGACCACATTTGATCTACAAATCTCCATGATGGTGAATTTGATGGATGATGTATTATATCATATATTTCTCTTTCATGAGCATGCCAAAAATTTTGATGTTTGTTTACTTTGAAATATTCTTTTAAATCTAGGAATTAGTGGAAAATACCATAAAACCTTGGTTGGCACTCTTATTTCATCTGGGTTGAATTTTTCATGGCTAACCATATTGACAATCCACAATTTGGATATGTGATTGCATCCTTATACTGCTTTATATATAGGATGAGGACAAGAATAATTTTTTTTGTACTCCAAACCTAATGCATTCATTTTTTTCTTATCCTCGTACATTGACGAAGGAAATTCATTATTTTCTGGGAGCACTTTTTCAATAAATTGAAAAAATTCTGAGAAAGCATAATTAGACCATCAATGTTTTGCTTTCAAGTTATACATGTTTACAAAAGCAGATAGTTTTGTACATTTTATGCAACCAGGATACAAAAGTTCTCAGCATCCTTTAATAATGCCTCAAACTCTCCTGGATCACTAGCATAATGATCATGCACATCTTGCACCATTTCTAAAGTGCTAGCTATAGGGTCGCAATCATGTTGATCCAATTGATTAGTTGTATCAGGTTATTAACAGTCAATGATTTACCATGAAAATCCATTTATAATAGCTTTGCTCAATACCATGGCAAAATAAGTGATCTCTAATCTCCACAATATTATGTTTTCTTAACATTCCTACATTTTAAACATGGACAATTTAGAGAGATATGAGTACTTTATGAAGCATACTAAGCTTTACAATTGCTTAAACTCCCAATTTGTATTCATTTTTTCTTTGTCCATGGACATCCAAGATGTTTCCATTATGGACTAATAAATGAAAAAAAAATACAAAAAATACAAATTTTCATTTCTTTTGAGGAATAAGAACAATGGGGTTTTCATTTATATGTAGTCAATGTTGATTTAGGAAAAATGTCATATAACATTTCTTTTTGCTAAAAAAACAAAAAATTTCATTAACCAAAATAAAATGACTAAAAGTTCTCCTAAAAAGTTGTTACCACCAATGCATTGAATTGCAGGACCATGAAACAAATAAATGCATAAGAGAAGAAAAACTAGTATATTCAAACATGATTCCTCAAACCTACCATGGTAGCAAACATTCTACCATGGTAGCAATCAATAACATGTAAGAAAGAGAAATTGAAATTATTGTTTTACTTACAAGCTCCAAGCATAGATCAATGTCAAATATGGATCTCCAAAAGTTTGCTGCATGTTAGTTGTCCCACCACAAGCATCTAGATCACTGAAATAATAACAACTTGGTTAATGTTAATACTCAATTTGATGAAGTTTCATCGCCCCCATGGCTGGAATTGCACGTAGAAGTTTGGCATTCTTAGGTAAGGTTCGATGGTGAGCTTGCCCATAAAATTAGTCCCAAAGTTTGACGTAGGTAGCTAGAATGGCCACCACTGATTCCAATTGTTAGTTGGCTCGCCTGAGAAGTTGAAGGTCATGACTAAAAGGGTGTTCCCGAGGGTCTGGCCAAATTTGGGAAAATGGTAACCATGCTCACATAGTTCGGCCAGAAAAGGTACTAGATCCCACTCGTTGTTGGTGAGCTCATATGAGTTCATTGATTAGCCAGTTCTTCATGCAACACATCCCAAAGCTCGGCGTAGGTAGCTAGATTGGCCACCTCTGAGTCTAATGGTGACTTGGTGAGAGCCTACTAACCACTGGTTAGCTGACCAGAGAAGATAAAGGTCACGACTAAATGGTGTTTGATGGGGGTCTTGCTTGCCAAACTAGGGAAAAGGCCATCTGGTCACATAGATCAACAGAAAAAGGTGCTGATTGGGTAGCGATGAGACCTTCTCGGAGCCAATAAGCTCCTCACTAAAAATTTAATTGACCATATTTTTCAATTCGTAACTCAAATTAGACGTGCCAGTAGTCTACTAGCACGTATTAGTGAGCTCTATATACGTCATTGATGATATGGTCAAAACCAAAACATGAATCCAAAAAAGTCAAGTTTTGCACCTGTGCTCAGTCAACTTGGTGAACCCTGATCGACCTAGTCAAAAGTTGGAAAATTCTGATAAGTGCTTACATGGGTTAATATAGGACAATCCAAAAGAGAACAATCTGATGACCAGACATAGTCAAACCAAAAACTTGGCAAAAATCGTGACCTAAAATCTAGAATATGTCAAACTTAGATTGAAGAATTGTGATCACTGCAAGAGGAAAAGTCGATTAAAGCTCGGGATTGGTAGTGAAGAATAATTAGTTTGCAGCTGCTAAGCTCCTTGAGTGCGGATTTTTCAAACAATGCATAGGGAAGCTATTATCGACAATAGGCCATGGAAGACAAATGATGGGGTAGATCAACGCGATCTGAGAAAAATAGGATCTATTGTGCGCCAATTGAATGGCAGAACAATGAGATATATACCATACACAGAAACTATACATAAGCTTCATACAGAACATGAGGGACCAATAGACATCTGACAAACAATGTTGTGGTACGATCAAAGAGCTGTGAGATCTGAGTCAAACAATGGAGGCAAGGTATGATTGCAGTGGCACTGAAAAAAATTGACCAGCGGTTGACTACCTGAGACAATTCTAGACTATTCCAGCAACTTTGGATATTCCAATAATTTTAGGGAAAAAAAGGTACTAAAGCCCTAGAGAGACTGATACCATGATAGAATATAATAGTAAAATTGTGAATTATATTATATCTGGTGAATTTTACAATAGAGGGGTATTATAGATTGAGAGTAAGTTTAATGGGCAACTAGTGAAGAATCAAATCAATTACTTTAATTACAGGATTTAATTCCTTCCTAATATGATGAGTATAATTAGCCTTTAACGTAGTGACAATACATATAGTTAACAAATACAATAATGAAAAATCACCAATTATAGACATAATATAGGATGACAGTAAAATTATGGCTCTAATAAATCACCTAATCATAGAAAAAGACAAAATGTAAACATTAAAAACAAATCAATAGTTAGATTATTAAAAATTGAAGTGAGGCCTATATTTTAAGTAAGTACTTATTGGATAACATTCATTCTATTATTTTTAATGCTAACTAAAATTATTGTAAAATAATATGTAAAGGCCCTGACCTACCCCTATAAATTTGTAATTTAAATAAAACTCAAAATATACTGGAAAATTTACTGGTGATATTATAAATTATAGATAATAATATGTGAAATTTTTCTTTGATAGTAATTATTAATTTTTATACATTAAATTTTACACTACGCAAAAATTGTGAATAGACGACACCAAATGTGCAATATAAAAAGAAATTGTGATGCGAAAAACTAATTCTGGACACAAAAATATTGTGTTGTCTTTATTTGAACAAAACAACGACACAAAAACGTCGCCAAAATGTTTCTTTAGCAGTGCGAAAAAAAGATTCAGCGATGCTCATTCAACAAGTGCAGCAAAATATTTGCGCGCCAAATACATTCCGCGATACAACTTCTGCCTATGTCGCGAAAAATTTGAGCGCTAAAACTATTTGTGACATAATAACTTAACATGTCAGTAAATAATTCAGTGCGAAACGTAATTAGTGACATCCAAAATATATTTTGCGACAAATGTTTAGCATTGTCGTGAAAACTTTATGTGGCAAAAAATATTCGCAACGAAAAAAGATAAAATTTCATGCATTAAGGACGTTGGTGTCACCTGTTACCAAATTTGCAACACCATTGTCGCTAATTTTTAAATATTTAATATGTTTTATATATA
>QANX01003329.1:0-12932 GCA_003254975.1 Ochetophila trinervis
ATAAAGAGTGGAGAGAAGCTATGGAAGCTGAAATAAGCATGATCATCAAGAACAAAACATGGGCGTTAGTTTCAAGGCCACCGGGAAAGAAAGTTATTGGAGTTAAATGGGTCTTTAGGACCAAACTAAATGCAGATGGGTCCTTAAACAAACATAAAGCAAGACTAGTGGTAAAAGGGTATGTGCAACAACTTGAAATTGATTATGGTGACACATTTGCACCAGTTGCAAGACATGAAACAGTGAGATTATTGTTGGCCCTTACTGCCCAAAAATGTTGGAAAATGTTTCACTTGGATGTCAAGTCTGCATTCTTGGAGGAAGAAGTTTATATTGAGCAACCCAAAGGTTTTGAGGTCCAAGGTGAGGAGGATAAAGTTTATAAGCTGCATGAGGCTTTATATGGGTTGAAACAAGCTCCAAAAGCTTGGTATAGTAGAATTGATGGTCATTTTTTGTAGCTAGACTTTCATATAAGTGAGAATGAGCCTCCTTTGTATATCAAAGCAGGCTAAAGTGAAAAAAGACTCATTGTTTCGCTTTATGTTGATGACTTGCTAGTCACAGGTGAAGATTCTGAAGATATAATGGAATTTAAACTGGAAATGCAGAAAAACTTTGACATGTTAGACCTTGGAGTAATGAATTATTTTTTTGGGATGGAAATTGATCAAATGGAGGGCTGTATTTTTCTATCACAGCAAAAATATGGAATGGAGTTGCTGAAAAAGTTTGACATGAAGAATTGTAAAGCTGTAAATACACCAATGGTGCAAAATCAACAATTTGAGTTGGAAGATGGAGCTGAAAAGGTCCAAGGATCAGTTTATAGGAGCTTGATTGGGAGCCTCCTATACCTATGTGCTTCTCGGCCAGATTTAACTTTTTCACTAAGTATGCTGTCAAGATTTATGCATTCTCCCTCTCAAATTCACTATCAAGCAACCAAAATGATACTAAGATATGTGAAAGGCACTATAGATTTTGGAATATGTTTTTCAAAGCAAAAAGAAAGAAAATTGGAGGGATACATCGATAGTGATTGGGCTGGAAGTAAAGAGGATATGAAAAGTACTTCAGGGTATCTTTTCTCTTTTGGTTCTGGTCCATTTTCATGATCTTCTCAAAAGCAAGGTTCTGTAGCACAATCTACAGCTTATGCATAATATATTGCTTCAACTGCAGCTACAAATCAAGCCCTTTGGCTGATAAAATTGATGGTGGATTTAAATGAAAAGCAAGATGGAGTTACCACCATTTATTGTGACAACAAGTCAGCTATATGCATTGCTCAAAATCCAGTTCAACACAGGAGAACTAACCATGTACTGGTGAAATATCACGTTATAAGAGAAGCTGAAAGGAATCATGAAGTAAAGCCAGTGCACTGTTCATCTGAAAACCAACTTGCAAATATATTCACTAAACCTCTCCCTAAAAACAGGTTTGAAACATTGAGAGCTTATCTCAATGTTTCCCCCAAAAGTGCCAATGAGGAGTGTTAAAGGTGGCACTTATGGTGACATGGCTGCTGACATAGCAGCAGAGAGGTTGAAGATGAAAACATTTTGTGCAAACTAGATTAGTTCAAATCTGGTTGATTTTGGATCAGCTTGGTGTCAAGTGTCTTGGTTACATGTGAAACAAGTAAACTAAGTGTACATTGTATTTAGTATTATTTTGGTTGATCATTTTGTCAGTTTTTAGTGGTCTATGTTATGATGCTTAATAGAAGTAATCATGTCTGTAAAAGGCAGCATGGTTGTATCTGTCAAATGATAGAGATTAGATATTTCTTTTTGTTTATGGTCTTGTATAAACCATATGTTTTACCTTTAATGTAATGAAGAGGCTTTTATGCAAATATATTTTGTTTTCCTCTCTTTAGAACTTCTCTTGGGTCATATTTCTAACAGTCTCTTTCAAGCTCAAAAAGAGAAGAGACTCATTTGCAGTTGATGTACCAAAAGGCCATTTGGCAGTTTATGTTGGAGAGACTGGAAAGAAGCGGTTTGTGATTCCTATTTCAGTCATAAACCAGTCTTCATTTCAAGACTTACTGATTCAGGCTAAAGAAGAATTTGGATTTGAACATCCAATGGGTGCTCTAACAATTCCCTGCAGAGAAGATACCTTCGTCNTATCCTATGGCAAGATAACTTAAACCTATTTAAACTAAAAACCTAGGGCTACAAAATACACAAAAACGTGCCTAAACGGACCAATTTCGCGCCCATCCAGGCGCCTGGCCAGGCGCTTGGGCACTGCACCTGGGCTGCACTGCCTTGCTGCCAACGTCCAGTTAATTACGGTTTTGCCACTNAGATAAAAGGGTCTATGAATATCAAAATTTGAAGACATTGCACTCACATGACATATATTACATGTTCAAGTGAAAATTAATAGTTTCCCAGAAGCCCATATCGATTTAACTTTGAAACAATCCTCTCCTAGTATATGGCATCATGACTTGGAAGACACAACCATGTGATCTCCCATGAGTCTTGCCTCTCAGAAGACCCACAAATAAATGCCTCTTACCATTCACTTCCAACAACTTAAGGATATTTACAGAGTAAGTTTTTGAACATATGATCATTGGGTCCAAAAGCCACCCAAATCTTTGCAATTTTGAGAACCAAAGATTTTCAAATCAAGGTAGGGAATGAAGTTTTTCAATTTATTACTTTCTGAATCATGAAGATGAGTTGGTAGACATCCCTTGTGATTCCCTCATGACTAATGAGCCCATGTCTCTCATTTTTCATTATTAGTTTCTGAATCATAATGATGGTTTGACTCTTCAATATCTACAATTAAGGAGGATGGTAAAGTAAATCAAACTGTTCATAAATATGAAAACACAAACATTTCCAACCTCATGTCAGGAAAGAGAAATCTCTCAGTATTAAATTTGGCACAGTATAACTACTCCCATCTTTGTCATTTCCATAGAAACCTTCATGAAGTTCAGATGATGCTTGCCCTACTTAGAAATTAATCAAGATATATTGGGAAACATAATAATTGAGAATTTAGAGAGGAAAAGACAATTGAATAATATTTTGTAATATATTAATGAATTACAAATGCATGTATATATGATAAGTATTTCTAATGTTTTCTACATTTTTTAGAGCATCTCCAATTGTGCTTTTTATTTTAAAGAGCATAATTTTTTAAATAAAAAGCATTTTTGAAATTTTAATAAAATAGAGAGTGAAATGTTTTATCAAACTCCAACCATACTCTTTATTTTTCATTTCCCAATAAATAATTAATTTACTTTTCTCTCTCTTTTGAATATTATAGAACAAATCTAATAAATCAAAATATTTTGTTAAATAAAATTATTAAATGTGCATTGAAAATTGTAGATACATTAAATATGTGCATTAAAATTTTAATATCAAGAGTGAATTTGGCTCTCTACATTTGGAGAGCCAAATCTCAATATGTATTTTAATTTTTTCATTTGAAGAGTACATTGGAGTTGTTAAATTGAAAATTGCTCTTTAAAATAAAGAAATTGATACTTTTAGATAGTGCATTGGAGATGCTCTTACAAGCTTCTGGCTGTCAAAGTTTCTACAAACAGATTCTTGGATCTGTTGAGAGGTTGTATGTTAAACCAGCTAACTACTTCAGTGCAGATGTATCACCTCAGGTATGTGGCTCCGTTAACAATTATCCTAATTTTCAAATTTCAATGGGGAAATATATGAGAAGAAATTTCTTGCATTAAGATGAAGATATTTAATTTAATTCCAAAATTCATTTTTGAAAGAACAATAAGCAAGTTTACATCAGTCGACAAATAACATTTCTTTTGTCCTCAAATTTAATATTGGAGTGAATGGAGGTTGTGCCAAAGTGATGAGAGAGTTCATGTCCTTTCAGCTGCTCCTTATCACATCTTTCTCCTTTATCTCACAGGCAGTGTGTAGTTCAAAACTACAAGTGAACCAACATGTTTTCTTCTTCATCACGATGTGAGAAACTTCAGTGGATATTAAGTACAGCGCCGATTTCCTTCAAGACTAGGCAAGTTCTGCCAATAATCAAAGGATTCTCTGGAAAGATCTTGAATCCAGAAACCATTGTTCTAGCAGAAACTCATATTGGGTGAACCAAGTTTTTGCCACCTTGTGAAAACTTTGATCGGTGAATGTTTGTCTCCAATCTCACACAGTTAAGCGTGAAACAAGATCAAAGAAGATGTCTTCATGGCAGGAGATTGTAACACCGCCCATTGGATAATCATATCCATATTCTTCTTCAGACTGACTTAGCAAATCTTGGAAAGAAGGCTCTTTCAACATGGATACTGGAATTACAAACCTCTTCTTTTGTCTCTCCCCAACATACACAGCAAAATAGCCTTTTGGGATGTCTAAGCCCTTTGGAACTGCTTGTTTCCATGTGGATGGAAACTGAAGAAGATGTTTCTTAGACTTAACAATTGCAGAGAACCTGAAAACCATGGTTATATATTTGTTTGAGGATGAGCTAGAAAAAAAAGGTTTAAAAAGAATTGACAAAGAGAGAAAGGTGGCAATGGATAGCGATGAGAAAACTTGGACTCAGTATTTGTATATATAGATGTCAGGATATGCTTTAGTAAAATAGGATGATAAAGAGAAACAGGAGTAGGGACACATTATACAGACATGTTCTCATTGGAGCACCATGGGTTTGTCTTCCTTCTTCCTATGGATTGTCATGAAGAATTCACATGTAGCTGCCAAACTGTATCTGTAATGACACACATCGTACCCTACCCATTGAGTTTACAGCAAATAGACAACCCATAAGAAGCAAAAGAAAGGTTTGTTTACAAGAAATCCTACTTGGAAGATAAGCCTGGTAGATTATGGACATGAAAAAGACATGCAGTTCCCTATTGATCACAAATCTATAACCAGACCAATGGGACCCAATGCTAATTTGTGGCTCACAGGATCAGGATAGATAATTTGAACAAACAACTGGCTACCATTTCCAATTAAGACTAATGCCTGGGACACCTATATCTGTATGAATTTTCATGTTTCATAGAAACTTTGCTTTACCCTGCAACTCTTGCATTATTGATAATGAATTGGAAGACAAGATCATCTGATCTCTTCAAGTCACCAACCCTACAAGTAGACCCCATCCAAATGCCACTCGCCGATCATTCTCTATAACAAACATGATTTTCCTCCAGAGTCTTGGCATTGTAGCAACAAATTAATGTTTGCATTCTTAAGAATAAAAGTATACCACAGAGGAGGTGGGGCAGCATATTTTTCCAACATTTCTCTTAATCATGACAAGTTAGAAGGCAATCCCTTGTGATACCTCATGAACCCATTTCCCTCACTGGAACACCACTCACCATTCACCAAACAAACTCTCGGAACCACTCATTGACGCAGAAAGAAATGTTCTGTCGAGCTATTCCGAATATGTATATATACATGCTGAATTAGCAATCCAGATCATCAAAATCCTCAAATAGCAAAACTTACCTTGTTTAACAAGTCCTGAGATCTTTTTTCCTTCAACTGTCAAAGAAAGACATGGGTTTCCGTCTGCCTGGTGTAGTTTCTTCTAAGATGTTTAAACGGTCTCTTTCATGCTCAAAGAAAGGAGACTCATTTGCAGTTGATGTACCGAAAGGCCATTTGGCAGTTTATGTTGGAGAGATTGAAAAGAAGCGGTTTGTGATTCCTGTTTCAGTCATAAACCAGCCTTCATTTCAAGACTTGCTGATTCAGGCTGAAGAGGAATTTGGATTTGAACATCCAATGGGTGCTCTAACAATTCCCTGCAGGATAGATTCCTTCATTAATCTTGTTTCTCGCTTGAACGTGCTATGAGGATCGCAATGTTGATGGACCAACTTACATGATTAAATTTTGTAGAGCAGAGACTCACAATACCATGTTGGGCAATTTTTTTTGTTCTCTTTCCTCTGTGTAGTGGAAAAAGGCTCCCGTGAACGAGAAATGTATAGAAAGATGATACTATAATTGTAAATTTAACTTTTTTTTTTATGCATATCAAATTTGAAAATTAAGGAAATTTCCTATCTTTTTTTTCTATTTTCTCATCCGTATTGCCAATTAGAATATCACCTAGTATATATATATAAGAAAGATTTCATCCACACTTTAAAGTTTACTCCTATTTTTCAAAACTTCTACAGTTAATGGAATTCCGTCTCTACGTATTTTTTCTTCTATGTAGTAATGTAAAATGACTTAAATTACTTTAAATATTTTAAAAATAATGAATTTCAAATAAATAAATAAAAGCAACATTATTTAAAAGACCTCTATACAAATTTGGAATATAAACTATATCCCTTGTGACTTATTTTCAATTTTTCCAAGTTTGCTTTGAGCAAAATAACAGTTGTTGTCTTCCAGCTTTTTCATAAACTATATCCTATATGTAATGTTTCAAACCACATTTTATGATAAAATAGGAATAAACTTTAGAGGGTGTAGATGATATATTCCCATAAAATATATATATATATATAGAAAAATATTAAAATAAAAATATTTTTATTTTATTAAAATGAGAATTGTTACTAAAAGTATATTTTTAGTGAAAAATTTAAAAATATGTCAATGATAATTTATTTTCAGTGACAATATTTTTAAATTTGTTATTAAAAATATATTTGTAGTGATAATTTTCATTTTAATAAAATGAAAATATATTTATTGTAGAATTATTCAAATATATACACACACATACTTTTATAGATATTTTCTTATTTGTGTTGAGCTTCTATTCAACTTATTAAATATAATTTTTAACTGCATATCAGCATGATAATTATTGAACAGGATCAATCACACTTGTTTATTCAAATTAAGCTAAAATGGTTCTAAAATCATCAAAGTTTGCAAGTTGATTGAACATATATATGCAATTAGATTTACCATTTATTAGATTTCTGGTTAAAGTTTAAAAAAATAAAAATAATAATAAAAACAAAAACATATTATATAGGTACCAAGATGGGTATCAAATTGCCTCAAACATAGGCCTGGCAACGTGTCGTGTTGAATCGTGTTTGTGTCGTGTCGTGTCAAATTTTGTTCACCCGAACCCAATCCGTTAAGTTTTCATGTTGAACCGTGTTCGTGTCGTATCGTTTCGTGTTCGTGTCGTGTTTTATTCGTATTTACTAGACATGTACGTGAGTGTTTTATTTTTTTATTTAAATTAATATATATTGTCAAATGATAAATCATTATCAATTCATGTCTATTAAGCCTAAATACATATTCAAATGATATGTTAAACATTTTAAAAAATATATATTAACATACTAAAATTCAATATAAATAATAACTGTGAATTTAAAATATGTAAAATATTACAAATTAAAGCTATATTAAATATTTATCGTGACTAAAAAATAAAATATGCATTTCAATTATAAATTTAAAAATATTCAAAATATTATAAAACAAACTAAGATTAATTTAAAAATATTCAAAATATTATAAACTAAATTGCAATTGTACATCCAATATAAGTAATAAAAAAGATAGAATCTAAAACAAAATATTAATATATAAATAGATATAAAAATTGTAATTTTCCAATGAAATAAAATATGAATTTTATAGTTTTCTAAAACTAAAAAAAAAAGTAATGTAAAAAGTTAACTATAATGAAATAATTAAATTAATATTTTTTTTATCGTGTCTTATCGTGACCCATCGTGTTAACGTGTTCCAACCTGTTTTCTTATCGTGTTTTATCGTGTGACACTGATATCAACCCGATCCGATATCGCAGATCCAAATCCATAAATTATCATGTCGTTTCGTGTCGTGTTATCGTATCGTGTAACATTTTGACAGGTTTACTCAAACATGTATAAAAATTAGTAGAGGCATCATGAATTGGAAGACAGGACCATGTGATCCCCCGTGAGCTTGTGCTTCTCAATTAGACCCACTTCCAAATGCCTCTCACCATTTCGTTTCTCAGCAGACTTAGTTCATCCAGCAGACTTAGTTCTCATTATTGGGTCCAAAAGCCACACCAAATGTTTGCAATTTTTGAGGACAAAAGATTTCTGAATGGAGGTAGGGAATGATGTTTTTCCATCTATTACTTTCTGAATCATAATAATGAGTTGGTAGACAATCCCTTGTGATCCCTCACGGCCCATGGGCCAATGTATCTTATTTTACATTATTACTTTCTAATCATAATAATGAGGTGGCTATAAATGTACTACTTTTGCTGCTTCTCTTCAACAACTACAGTTAAAATAGGTCGTAAAGGAAATGAAGCTATTCACAAAGATGAAAACGCAAATATTTCTAACCTAATGTTTTTTTTTTCTTTATTTATTTTGATAATCTTTGCAATTAACCATCATTAATTACAATTGATTTACAAGTAGAAATTTTTGATTAATGTGTTTAAATTAGAGGACATTAATTTTCAACCCCTTATGGTTTATTCATGTTACAGCAGCAAAATTGAGAAATCTCTCAAATGAAAATGACAACTCCCAAACCTCTGTCATTGCCATATGACCCTGATCACGAAGTACATGTGAAGTTTTCCCTCTTCTGAAATTGTTCACTTGCAGCAAATGCATGCAAATATAGCATAAACTGAAATACTTTCTAAATTTTCAATTTTGAAGAAATTGTTCCATAACTCTGCCCCACCATTAACGGTTAACCCAACCATTCCAATTGTTAAAATAAAAAAGTATATAGAGATGCTAAGAAATGAAAAACATGAAAATAAATCTTTCAGATTAAGATGAAGGAATTTATCAAATTTTAATTTTTTTTTTCTCAAATAACAACATAGAAGTTTACATGGGGTTGACAAATGCAAATTCTGCATTCATCAAATTCAAGAATTGGAGTGAATGAAGTGTCGGCCAATTAGTACTAGAGAGTTCATGTCCTTTTTTATCTAGCCCTTTCCATATCTTCCTTCTTTAGCTCACAGTCTGTGTAGTTTAAACTACAAGTACATTATCATGTTTTCTTCTCCACCCAGGATCTGAGAACTTTCAGTGTATGATCAATCCAGAGTTCTTCTGCAGCCTCACTCAGCAATTTCTGGTATATGAACTTGAATCCAGAAGTCACTGTTTGGACATCAAAGTCAAGTTATCTTTGATGCATTCAGATTTAGCCACCTTGTGAAAACTGTTTCTTTTGGGATGAATGTTTGCTTCCACTCTCACACATTTAAGTGAGAAACAAGATCAATGAAGATGTCTTCACGGCAGGAGATAGTGACACCTCCCATTGGATAATCATACCCATATTCTTCTTCAGATTGACTTAGCAAATCTTGGAAGGTTGTCTCTTTCAACAAACATAATGGGACTACAAACCGCTTCTTTTGGCTCTCCCCAACATACACTGCAAAATAGCCTTTTGGAACATCTAAGGCCTTTGGAGACTGAAGAAGATTTTTCTTAGACTTGGCAATTGATGAGAACCTGAAAACCATGATTGCTTATATCTTTTAAGAGGATGAGACAGAAAAAAAAAGATTTCAGAAGACTTGACAAAAAGAGGAAGGATTTGATATGTGAGAACACTTGTGTTGCTCTTGAGCATAATCATCTATGTATATATAGATAGTAAGGTTATGCAGAAAATCTTCTGTGGAGTGAAATGGAAGGTAAAAAGGAACTGGGATAGGGACCCATTGGATCGCCACGTTCTCATTCGAACAATGTGGGTTAGTCTTCCTTCTTCCTCCTGATCATCAAGAATAATTCACATGTAAAAGACCAAACTTTATCAGTATAGACACACACCATACCCTAGACAACCCTCAAGAAGCAAACAAAGTTTGTTTACAATTAAATCCTCTTTAAAAGATAAGCCTATTAGATTATGGACATGGAAATGAGGTGTAGTTTTCTTCTGCTAACAAATCAACAGACCAATTGGACCCCATTGCTTATTTGTGGATGTGGATCACAGGATCATGATAGTTATTGCTGCAACTACTGGCTGCCATTTCCACATCTTATCTTAAAGACTTAAATTATAAGCTCAATTAGGACAAATTCCTCGGACAGATTTATCTGGTTCAGTTTTCTTCATAAGACCCTTGTTTTTCCATGTCTCTCTTGCATTATTGATGGTGAGTTGGAAGCCAAGATTGTTTGATCTCTTCATGAGGCCAACTCTATCATTAGGCCCCAGCCAACTGGCACTTACGACTCCATTCAATCAATATAACAGAGAGGAATCAAAAGCAACCCATCCTTGAGACTAAAATGTTTGGATGGAGGAAGTGGGGCATCATGTTTTTTCAAATATAACTCTTAGTCATAACAGGTCAGAAGGCAATCCCATGTGATCATTTACTACCTATGTCCCTCACAGGAAACTACATACCATTCCAAATATATATATATATATATACCACTTTGGTTGCTTGACTAGCAATTCAAATCATCACAGCCTCAAGTAGCCAAGCTTACCTTCCTTTTTGAAATCTTCTGTTTTTCTCAACTCTCAAAGAAAGATATGGGCTTCCGTCTGCCTGGTGTAGTTACTTCTAAAATGCTTAAACGATCTCCTTCAAGCTCAAAGAGAAGAGACTCATTTGCAGTTGATGTACCAAAAGGCCATTTGGCAGTTTATGTTGGAGAGACTGAAAAGAAGCGGTTTGTGATTCCTGTTTCAGTCATAAATCAGCCTTCATTTCAAGACTTACTGATTCAGGCTGAAGAAGAATTTGGATTTGAACATCCAATGGGTGCTCTAACAATTCCCTGTAGAGAAGATGCCTTTGTTGATCTTGTTTCTCGCTTGATTGTGTTCTGAGAGTGGAAACTGACAGGAATTTTACGAGAACCGATTGTAACAATTTTGTAAAGCTTAGTTTTCCAATACCATGTTGGACAATTTTTTTCTTCTCTTTCCTCTGTGGAGTGGAAGAATGGCTCCCGTGGATGAGAAACGTATAGAAAGACGATATTGTGCTTGTCATTCTTATTGTAGCTTTCTTTTTACTGCACAATCAATTTATAATTTTTTTAAGAAAGTTCATATGTCCTACAGATGTTTGAATTCCTGATCTATATTGCTAACTAATATAACAACTGGTATATATTTCTTGTTTATTGAATCTAGATTCAGCTTAGTGAACAGCACTCTTAGATTTGGTTCAGCATTAACAAAATTCTACAAGTTATATTAGTTATGAGATTTTCCTAATCTAATTAGGATTTAATAATTGCAGATTTAACTCCTGTTTAGTATGGCTTTTTTCTATTATAAAAGCTCTACTTTGAGAGCTATAAGTATTTATACTAAAAAAAATGAGTGTTTACACAGGTTAATAAGTGTTTGTTGAGCAAAAAATGTCAATGACAACTGTCAAGATACAGTCAATAATAACTGTCCAAATATAGTTGTAATATATTTAGGAATTATATACCATATTTAGCCTAGAATATACTGTTGTAATTAGGGGATATTATTTGTATCTATAATTTAGGGATATGTATTATATTGAAGGGAGAGCTCATAGTTATGGGCATCAAAACAAAAAGCCAAATTCTGTCTTTATATTGATTTTCTGGTTTTGTCATGGTATCAGAGCCCTTCTTGGTTTATTGTGAATTTGTTTTCTTGTGAGTGTTTTTTTTTTTGTTTGCTCTTGGAAAGGGGTGATAGATTCTTTGTTCCACCTTCTCTTTTTGATATTTTCCTTCAAAATCTTATTCATGGAGAAAACAGAGATAGGTTGTGTCAAGTTTACTGGAAAAAATNAATAAAATGAGCTAGAATGACCATTATGCCTTTGAGATTAAAAGAATATATGAATAGAAGGAAGGGTAAAATTGGAAAGTAATGAAAATGGTGTATTAATTGAGTCTTCTTCCTCCTCTTACGCACACTTTCATTCCTCCTCCATTGTTGCTGGCTAGTCTTTAGGGAGAAAAAAAATTTGATCCTCTTCAAATTTTCTCAAAATCAAGCTTAGAAATAGGTTACCCATAAGATTTTGGGTCTTCTAGGCACTTTGGTGAGGTTAATTTTAGCTTAGAATCACTTTAAGTGTGAGATTTGGGGAGATTACCAAAATTCCATTTTGACCGAAAATTGAAAGATTTCAACCAATTCTCACCAAAATCTTTGTACCAAAAGATTCACCCTACACCCCTTTACAAAACCTAAGCTTTGAATGTAAGTTTAGTGAGCTAGATTAAAGAGTTGACAAAAAACTAAGAAAAAAAGGGATTTTTGGATTTTTGGAAAATTGGTGTGTTTTGGCTCCAAATTGAAGGTAAACTTGATTTTTATATGTGTTTCTGTTACATAATGATAGGATTTTATAATAAAGAGTTTGAGAGGGAAAAAATGAGTGAAATTGTGAATTGTTGTATAGGTTTTGATGAAAATATTGTAATATGTTAGGATTTGTAATTAAAATGGTTAATGATAAATAATAGTTGAGAGATTTGGAAGAATTGTTGAGGATTGATTATGTATTTTGTTGAGAATTAGTGAGTTTTATTAAAAAATTTAAGTGTATGGGAATAGAGAAATAAGTTGAAAATTAATCTTGATGAAGTTCAAGAGTAAGATTTAGGTGTTAAACTTTAGAAATTATGTGGGGATGAATATAATCAATAAACCTATGTTATTTAGGAAAAATATACTTAAGTAGTGAAAAGAAGTAAGAAATAGGCATATAAGATAAGTTAATATGGAAATGCTATTAAAAGGGATTTTACCTTACATTTCCATAATAAAATAGTTTGTAATATTATTTTATTTTATTACTAGAGGAATTAACTACTCCATCGAATGACAAAGAGCACCCAACCGAGGATCGGCGTCAACGCGACGTTCTTTGTGAGTGAGAATATATATATATATATAAATGCATGTATATATATATACTTTATA